>JBBYHO010205205.1:10056-22792 GCA_038382025.1 Adansonia gregorii | reverse complement strand
AAGCCCACAAATCAGTGGCACCTCTTAAAAGCCCATAAGTCAGCGGCATCCCTTTAAAGCCCATAAGTCAATGGCACCCTTTTCTAAAGCCCACAAGCCAGTAGCATCTTTCAAAAATCCCACAAGTCAGTGGCACCCCTTTAAAGCCCATAAGTCAGTGGCACCTCTTTAAAGCCCAAAAGTCAGTCGCACTCTTTTTAAAGCCTATAAGTTAGTGGCACCCTCTTCAAAGCCTACAAGTTAGTTGCACCCTTTTCAAAGCCCATAAGTCAATAGCACCCTTTTTAAAGCCCATAAATCAGTGGCACCCTTTTCGACGCCCACAAGTTAGTGGCACCCTTTTTAAAGCCCATAAGTCAGTGGCACCTCTTCAAAGCCCATAAGTCAATGGCATCTTTTGAAAAGCCCATAAGTTAGTGGTACCTCTTTAAAGCCCACAAGTTAGTGGCACCTTTTTCAAAGCCTAAGTTGGTGGCACTTTTCTAAAATCCCATAAGTCAGTGGCACCCCTTTAAAATCCATAAGTTAGTAGTATCTCTTCAAAGCCCACAAGTTAGTGGCACCTCTTTAAAGCCCTTAGTGGCATCTTTCCAAAAAGCCCACAAGTCAATGGGACCCTCTTCGAAGCCCATAAGTTAGTGGCACCTTTTTCAAAGCCCACAAGCCAATGACAATTTTTTCAAAGCCCAAAAGTTAATGGCACCCATTTCAAAGCCTAAAAGTTAGTGACACCTTTTCAAAGCCCATAAGTTAGTGGCATATTTGCAAAAGCCCATAAGTTAGTAAACCCCTTTAAAGCCCATACGTTAGTGGTACCCTTTTCAAAACCCATAACTCAATGGCATCTTTTTAAAGCCTGCACAAACTAGTAGCACTTGGGTTAAAACCCACATAAGTTGGTAGCACCAAGTCTAAGTTAAAGCCCACACGAGCTAGTGCCACTCGGGTCAAAACTGATATGAGTTAGTGGCACCCAAGTTTAAGTCAAACCTCGCACAAGTTGGCAGCACCCATATAAAAAAATCCATTATACTCTGCACCTGCCTAAGGGGGTGAAACCTTAGAAAACCTAACACCCTAGTGTTTTAGGGAGCGTTATTCCACTCTAGACAAAATAGTGTATAATCGTCTTTACCCTATTTCTAATTCTCAGCAATAGTCAAAGAAGGGTAGTTGTAGACACCTTATTTTATCTGGGCTAATTTTTTTATAATTTAAAGCATGAATGTGAGAAAAGGTGATGATCACCAAACATTAATGTCATTTGATGAAAAAATATTTGAAGAGGTCAAAAAGGCCTATGGATCATATCAAAGGTAAATATAAAGATGTGGCATCAAAAGACATAGTTCAAGGTATCTGGGGATAAAAGATATGAGATAATTCATAATTTTGCTTGAATGTATTGATATATGGTTCTTATGTATCGATACAATGCTTCAATGATCCAAAAATTTGAAATGACCCCATTTGTATTGATACAACATATAAATGTATCGATATAGGAGCTCATGTATCGATGCTAGGTCCTGCCAAAATAAAACATGCATTCTGTAAAAAAATGTATCGATACAGATCAACATGTATTGATACAATGATCATTGTATTGATACAATGAACATATCGATACAATGTTCATTGCATTGATACACTCAAGGTTTTTAGACCAAATGCATCAATACATTCTGTAATGTATTGATACATACTGTCCATTTTCCATGGTCTTGGCATTTTTGACTTGTTCGCCATTGATTACAACTTAATTTTATCTCATTTTTTTGCATAAAAAAGATCAAAACCCATATCAAATTATGAATTTGGATTTCTAAACTAATCAAAACATTTTTTAAAGTCTAAATTAGATCGAAAGGGTCAATATCACATGATCACCCTACTTCTCCCTAGTTTGTTGACTAAGATCACCATCAGCCACCCTACTTGTTGGAAAATCATTTCAGCATTTAAACTAGCCACCCTATGTCCATCATATTGGTAGCAAGTTGCTCCCTACAGCCACTCTATAGCCACCAAGCTAACATCACCTTATCCCTTTGAGAAATAACTAAAAACACCTACAATCTAGCTCTAAAAAGCTGGTATAAGTAGACCACTTAATCTCAGCTAAGGATCTTTAGATTCCAACTCATTTTTAGCTTTCAAAACACATTCCTACATCAAGAAATCTAGAATCTTGTAGTTCTTCACTCAGCACCCAAAAATAGCCCCAAAATACTCATTCCCAATCATTACACATTTTAAAAGTCAACCTCATCCATACCAAAACCAAAACCTTATTGTTTTTCTTTTTTTCTTGCTTATTAACAATTAGTAAAATAGGAAAAATTTAAGCCATCTCTACTGCTCTAACTATTTGGACAAAATTAAAGTCTTATTGGTATAACTTCCTATTTTATCACTTTTATTTTTTATTTTCTAGCATCTTTATCATTTTAGTGAGCTCTCCATGTTTCCATCACCCTCTTAGGATTCTCAAGCATTATTATGGCTTTTGGTTATGGTAGTTTGGAATTGGGATGCCTTAATGCACCTTTGATATGCAAAATGTCGTATTTCATTCTCATCATGTTGATGGCCTTTGCTCATTCATTTTATGCTATATCCATGCATCTTGTTACGATCAATCCATGCACAAATCCTTAGCCCAGCATGTTTCAAGCATGTTTATACATTAACTTACCTTTTGTCATGAATTATTATCATTTTCAGCATCCGTAATGTTTTTTTATCAAAGTGCATAACACATTCTTTGTCTAGTCCATTGGTAAAGTTAGCATCCCTATTCATGTTATGTGCCAACCCCTTGTATGTTTGTTGTCTTCTCTTTGTCAAAGTGCATGTTTGATGGCTATTAAAAATTGATTTTCAAAACCTGCTTAAGCCAAGCATGTTAACCTTAACCAATAAGGATTAGCATGGACTTAGCATTTTCCTTACAGTTAGCAAAAAATCTTAGGGAAAATTAAGTTTTCTATATATGGAATCTTGCTAAACAAGCTTAAATCTTTTGATTTTGTAACTAAAATGGCCTTACACCTGTTTCAAAAATGTTTGAGCATTGTTTTTAAGTCAAAACCTTTAAATGTATGATCAATGGGCTATTTTATCATCCCAAAATACTCTGTGGCTATGCAAATGAGTTCGTGATGATCATGCCATATTTTCCCTTCAGTCATGGATGTTTAAATGTTTATGACCCAAGTTTGTACCCAAAAACATAAAGAAAAATAAAAAATATCCCCTACTTTGCTTTGTCCCTTATTGATAGCATCACTATTACCAATTAAAAAATCACTTTAAAATCCTAAATAATTTTTTTATGAATTTTATAATATTTTTCTTTGAAGATGTGTCAAAATATCTTTAAAAAAGGTCTTGTTCATCCTCGTATCAATCAGGATGAAAAAGCTATGATTTTTCAAATCTAGATTATCCAGAATCCCTTGAGTGAATAAAGTGCATTTTGGTTGGGCCCTTTAAGCCCACTAAACAATTTTTCCAAATCCATCCAGCTTTTTTACCAAAACATTCATGAAATTTCCTTTCTGGAAAGGTATTATTTGCAATTTTTTTATACCAAATGCGTTTGAAATGATTTTTCATAATTTGACATATCTTGTCCCTTGTATGCTCTGCTAGCAATGAAATTAATTCGAACTTGAAAATTTATTCTCCTAAAAAGTGATTTTTTTGGATATTGAGAATATTTTTAGATTAAACATCGTTAAGTTACCTTTCTAAGGGTATATTGTCCACCCTTTAATGCTTCAAGCCAACCCAGAATAAATTCAAAAAATAGGATCATGCGATGCTGTCCCCTATTCTCGATCATGGTTAAAATTAAGTTGTTTTCTTAGATTTCGTCTCGAGACATTTGAATATCTCTGTGTCACCCTGATCAAACTCAAGAACATGCTTCAGCCTCCCACAAGCTCGTATCAAGGCACGAACATATTTTATATCTTTACTATCCTCATTCACAAATAACTTTTTTTGCTAAAAGTAGTCAAATGCTCACTCATTTTCTAAATCATGAAGCTTTGTCAACTTAAGTTTTCCAAATCGACTTCTCAAAGAGTGTCAAGCATGTCACCTTTTGGGATACTCCAATCCCAACCTTTCGAAGGGATACTCGAACCGTGCTTTTCAAAATTGATAAGATTTAAAAATCATCCTTTTTCAAATTTATTTGTCATCCACAGGGATACTTCAACTCTAACCTTCCAAGGGGACACTCTAACCCCGTTCTTCAAATTTGTCAAGATCTAAAAAAAATCTTCCTTCATCAAATTATTTATCATCCATAAGGACACTCCAACCCTGACTTTCTGAAGGGATACTCCAACCCTATTTTTCAAAATTGTCAACATTTAAATAATCTTCCTTCGTTAAAATTATACATCATCCATGGGGATATTCCAACCTCATCTATTTGAGGAGATACTTCAACCCTATCTTTCAACTATAAATTTTTCTCTTTCCTAGACTTCCATGAATATGTCAAAAAAACCTTATTTAATTAAAAAAACCTAGATGCATCTCGAAATTTATCAATTCAATTATTCCCAGATAATCGAAGCCAATTATGAGATAAGTTCCAATAGCTCATCCCTTTTTTTTATCATTGCATTTGAATGATCCATGTTATGTTACTTCATTTATTGCCTTACTAACATGATTTCTTTGTGATGATTATTTGCATTCATGTTTTCCCATCGTTTCAAATAAAACTAAGGGTAATATTCCACGTGGGTATCTCTCTTGTGCCTAAAATGGAATATTTCATTTTCCAAAGTAAAATCCAGAGGTCATTTTTATTGGAAATTTTTATATTTCTCGTCTATCTAAGGTGTATATGAGATTAAATAGTTTCATCAAAACTTGAATTTGTATTTCTATACAATTCACACATAAAAAAAGGTTATATCAAAATAGTTATGAGTTAAGATCAAAAGAATCAAAATCAAGATAAGACATAACTAGTAGGGTACCGATTTCGGGCATTGCGAAAAGGTTCATAACTCATCATGCATAACTAACTCTCGAACCCAAATAGTAAATCTTTGTACTACATAGACCATCGGATCGATTTTTGAGTTTCATAACTCAAAACATAGGTTCCAATAGGCATCTGGTCAGGCCTAGCCTGAAATGATCGGTGCTGACTCCAAGTATTGGCCATTTCGTAATGGTTATTCAAGACTAATAAGATGAGTGATTATCTTATAGTCCCCCTTTATTGTATCATAAGTCGAGAATCCATATATTCTCATTCTCATCACATCATGAAAAAAAGTCTCAATCAAAAAGATATTCTCGAGTCAAAAAAATATTTTAAGTCATACGTACTTTTAGATCTGTGAGGATCAACCCTAGGGTACGTTAGGCACTCCTCACTAGGATAAATGACATTTATGCTTCAATTTCATTTCAAAAGCTTTTTATACCACCATTTTTAGAATAAAAACTCATTTGTCAATTAGAAAAACACAGATTCACATAACAATCTCTTTTTTTTCCATGATTGGGCATAATAAAACTCATTCTCCTCATTGGGATAAATGACACTGATGCTTTGGCTTACTAGGAAAAACTTCTCTTTCCACTAGTTTTTAGAGTTAAATTTCATTTGTCAATTGGAACAAACATGGATTCACATAATAATCTCTTTTCCTTTTAGGATTACGCACCATAAACTCATTCTCCTCATTGGGGTAAATGACAGTGATGCTTTGTTCATTTAGAAAGCTTTTCTTTCCACCATTTTCCTTGGATGTAAAGTTTGTCCGACAATGGGATAAATGTGGATCTTATAATAATCTTCTTTTTTTTCATGATTTAGCCATAAGCTCATTCTCCACACTAGGATAAATGACATTGATGCTTTAGTTTTGTAAGAAAAGCTTTTCTTCCTACCATTTTTTAGAATTAAAGTTTATCTGTCAATTGGGACTAATATAGATTTACAAAATAATCACCTTTTTTTTCATGATTGGGCGCCATAATCTCATTCTACTCATCAGGATAAATGACATTGATGCTTTGGTTTTATAGGAAAAGCTTCTTTTCCACCATTTTAGAGTTAAAGTTCATTTTTAATTAGGATAAACACATATTCAGATAGTAATCACCTTTATTTCATGATTGGGAACCATAATCTCATTATAATAGCTAGAATAAATGACATTAATGCTTTAGTTTCATAAGAGAAACTTTTATTCCCCCTATTTTTTAGACTTAAAGTTCACCTATCAATTTGGATAAACACAGATTCACGTAATTATCTCCTTTCTTTTCTTGATTGGGAACTGTTAACACATTTTACTTGTTGGGATAAATGAATTGATGCTTTGGCTTTATAAGAAAAGCTTTTCCTTTCACCATTTTTTGTAGAATTAAAGTTCGTCTGTCAATTAGGACTAGCATTCATAGACACAATAATCTCCTTCCTATTCATGATTGGGCACCCTAAACACATTTTTTTCATTAGAATAAATGACATCAATGTGTTGGTTTCATATGAAAAGCTTTTCTTTCCATCAATTTCTTTAGAATTAAAGTTCATCCGTTAATGGCGACAAACATGGACTCTCATAATAATCTCCTTTCTTTTCATGATTGGGAGCAATAAACTCGTTCTACTTATTGGGATAAATGACATTGATGCTTTGGTTTCATAAGAAAAGCTATTTTTTTGCCATTTTTTAGAAGTAAAGTTTGTTTGTCCATTGGGACAAACACGTATTCGCATTATTATCTCTTTTATTTTCATGATAGGGTAGCATAAACTCAATCTCTTTGTTGGGATAAATGACATTGATGCTTTGCTATCATTTAAAAAGCTTTTCTTCGCTCCAGTTTTTAGAATCAAAATTCATTTGTCAATTAGGACAAAGATGGATTCGCATAATAATCTATTTTCTTGTTATGATTAGGCATAATAAACCCATTTTACTTGTTGGGATAAATGACATTAATGTTTTGGTTTCCTAGGAAAAGCTTATCTTTCCACCAATTTTTAGAGTTAAAGTTCATTTGTCAATTGGAACAAACACGAGTTCATATAATAATTTCTTTTTTTTCATAATTAAGCACTACAAACTCATTCTCCTCATTGGCATTAATGACATGGATGCTTTGTTCATTTAAAAAGCTTTTCTTTCCACATTTTTCCTTAGAAGTCAAGTTTGTCTGACAATGGGACAAATGTGGATTCTTATAATAATCTCCTTTCTTTTCATGATTAGGGACCATGAACTCATTCTCTACATTAGGATAAATTACATTAATGCTTTGGTTTTGTAAGAAAAGTTTTTTTTCCACCATTTTTTAGAATTAAAGTTCGTTTATCAATTGGTACTAACATAGATTCACAAAATAATCACCTTTCTTTTCATGATTGGGTGCCATAATCTCACTCTACTCATTGGGATAAATGACATTGATGCATTAGTTTCACAGGAATAGCTTTTTCTTCCATCATCATTTAGAGTTAAAGTTCATTTTCCATTGGGACAAACACGAATTCACTTAGTAATCACCTTTATTTTCATGATTGGGAGCCATACACTCATTACACTGATTAGAATAAATGACATTGATGCTTTGGTTTCATAAGAGAAACTTTTATTCCCATTATTTTTTGGAATCAAAGTTTATCTGTTAATTTGGATAAACACAGATTCACCTAATTATCTCTATTTTTTTCTTGATTGGGAACCGTTAATGCATTCTGCTTGTTGGGATAAATGAATTAATGCTTTAGTTTTAAAAGAAAAGCTTTTTCTTTCGCCATTTTCTATAAAATTAAAGTCCATCCATCAATTGGGACAAGCATGCATACACATAATAATCTCCTTTCCATTCATGATTGGGCACCATAAAAACTTTTTCTTCATTGGAATAAATGACATCGATGCATTGGTTTCATATGAAAAGCTTTTTTTTCCATCAATTTCTTTAGAATTAAAGTTTGTCTATCAATGGAGATAAGCATGGATTCTCATAAATAATCTCCCTTCTTTTCTTGATTAGGAACCATAAACTTATTCTCTTTAATGGGATAAATGACATTAATACTTTGGTTTCATAAGAAAAGCTTTTGTTTCCACCATTTTTTAGAATCAAAGTTCATCTATCAATTAGGAAAAACATGAATCACATAATAATCCCCTTTCTTTTCATGATTGGGCACCATAAACTCATTCTACTTATTAAAATAAATGATATTAATGCTTTGGTTTCATAAGAAATGCTTTGCTTTTGATCAATTTTTACAATTATAGTTTGTTTGTTAATTAGGACAAACATGCATTCACATGACAAGCTCTTTTCCTTTCATGATTGGCACCATAAACTTATTCTCCTTATTTGAATAAATGATATTGATGCTTTGATTTCATTTAACAAGCTTTTTGCCCACCCTTTTTTAGAACAAAAGTTTGTTTGTCGATTAGGACAAATATGGATTCACATAATTTTCATGATAGGGTGCCAAAAACTCATTCTACTCATTGGGATAAATGACATTAATGCTTTGGTTTCATAAGAAATACTTCCCTCTCCACCATTTTTTAGAATTAAAGCTTGTTTGTCAACTGTGACAAACACGAATTCATATAATATCTCTTTTCTTTTAATGATTGACATAAACTCTTTCTCCTTACTGGGATACATGACATTGATGCTTCGATTTTATTATCCGATAATGGGACAAAAGTGGATTCTCATAATAATCTCCTTTCTTCTTATGACTGGGAACCATAAACCCATTCTCTTCATTAGGATAAATGATATTGATGTTTTTGTTTTGTAAAAAAAGCTTTTTTTCGAACCTTTTTAAAGCAAAGTTCATCTGTTAATTAGGACAATGATGGATTTACATAATAGTCTTCTTTTTTTTCCATGATTGGACACCATAAACTCATTCTACTCATAGAGATAAATGACACTAATTCTTTGGTTTCAATTAAAAAGCTTTTCTTCTCACCATTTTTCAAAATCAGAGTTCATTTGACAATTAGGACAAAAATGGATTCATATAATAATCTTCTTTCTTTTCATGATTACGAACTATAAACTCATTTTTGTCATTGGGATAAGTGACACTGATGCTTTGGTTTCATAAGAAAGCTTCTCTTTCCATCATTTTTAGAATTAAAGTTCATTTATCCATTGGGACAACCACGGATTCACATGGTGATCTCCTTTCTTTTTATGATTGGGCACCATAAACACATTCTTTTTATTGGGATAAATGACATTAATGCTTTGGTTTCATTTAAAATTCTTATCTTCCCACTATTTTTTAGAATCAATATTCGTCTGTCGATTAGGATAAAGATAGATTCACTAAAAATTTCTTTTCTTTTCATGATTTGGTGCCATAAACTTGTTTTACTCATTGGGATAAATAATATTAACGCTTTGGTTTAAAAAAAATGCTTATCTTTCCACCATTTTTTAAAGTTCTGTTGTCAATTAGAATAAACACGAATTCACATAATATCTCTTTTATTTTCATGGTTGGGAACCATAAACTTATTCTCTTCATTAGGATAAATGACATTAATGCTTTGATTTCATAAGAAAAACTTTTATTCCCAGCATTTTTTAGAATCAAGGTTCATCTATCAACTAGGATAAAGATGGATTCACATAACAATGTCTTTTTTTTTATGATTTGAAACCATAAACTCGTTTTCCCCATTAGGATAAATGACATTAATGTTTTGGTTTTACAAGAAAAGCTTTTCTTCCCATTATTTTTAAAATCAAGGTTTATCTCTCAATTACGAAAAGGACAGATTCACTTAATAATCTCTTTTCTTCTCATTATTGGATGCAATAAACTCATTTTTCTCATTAAGATAAATGACATTCATGCTTTGGTTTCATAAGAAAAGCTTCTTTTTCCACCATTTTTAGAATTAAAGTTCATTTAATTGGGACAAACATGTATTCACATAATAATCCCATTTCTTTTCATGATAAGGTACCATAAACTCATTCTCCTTATTGGGATAAATGACATTAATGCTTTGGTTTCATTTAAAAAGTATGGGATAAATAACATTGATGCTTTGGTTTCATTTAAAAAGCTTTTCTTCCCACTCATTTTTAGAATCAAAGTTCATCTATTAATTAGGATAAAAACGGGTTCATATAATAATCTCCTTTCTTTTAATGATTGTAAGCAATAAAAGCATTCTACTCGTTAGGGTAAATGACATTTATGCTTTGGTTTCCCAAGAAAAGCTTTTCTTTTTGCCATTTTTTAGAATTAAAGTTCATTTGTCAATTGGGACAAACCCGTATTCACATAATAATCTCTTTTATTTTCCCGATGGGCCACTATAAACTTATTCTCCTCATTGGGATAAATGACATTACTGCTTTGCTTTCATTTAAAAAGCGTTTGTTCCCACCATTTTTTAGAATCAAAGTTCATTTACCAATTAGGACAAAGATGAATTCATGTAATAATCTCCTTTCTTTTCATGATTAGGTGCAATAAACTCATTGTACTCATTGGGATAAATGACATTGATGCTTTTCTTTCATAAATATAACTTCTCTTTCCAAGAATTTTTGGAGTTAATGTTCATTTCTGAATTGTGACAAACATTGATTCACATAATAATCTCCTTTCTTTTCATGATTGAGCACAATAAACGCATTCTCCTCATTATGATAAATGACATTGATGCTTTGGTTTTATAAGAAAAGCTTTTCTTCCCACCATTTTTTAGAATTAAAGTCCATTTGTTAATTGGATAAACACAGATTCATATAATAATCTATTTTTTTCATGATTGGGCATAAAAAACTCATTCTCCTTATTAGGATAAATGACATTGATGCTTTGGTTTCATTTAATAAGCTTTTCTTCCAACCATTCATTGCCAAACTTCCATGAATATGTCAAGCAAACCTTATTTAATCAAGAAACCCAGATACATCTCAAAAATCATCGACTCAGTTATTCCTAGATAATCGATGCCAATTACGAGATAAATTCCAATAGCCCATCCCTTTTCTTTATCATTGCATTGAATGATCCATGTTATGTTACTTCATTTATTGCCTTACTAATATGATTTCTTGGTGATGATTATTTGCATTCATGTTTTCCCATCATTTCAAATAAAACTATGGGTAATATTCCACGTGGGTATCTCTCTAGTGCCTAAAGTGGAATATTTCATTTTTCAAAGTAAAATCTAGAGGTCATTTTTATTGAAAATTTTTATATTCCTCATTTATCTAAGGTGTATATGAGATTAAATCTTTTCATCAAAACCTAGATTTGTATTTCTATACAATTCATGCATAAAAAAAGGTTATATCAAAATAGTGACGAGTTAAGATCAAAAGAATCAAGATAAAGATAAGACATAACTAGTAAGGTACTGATTTCGGGCGTCGCGAAGAGGTTTATAACTCATCATGCGTAACTCCTGAACCTAAACAGTGAATCTTTGTACTACATAGACCATGGGATCAATTTTTGAGTTTCATAACTCAAAACATAGGTTCCAATAGGCATCTAGTCATGCCTAGCCTGAAATGATCGGTGGTGACTCTAAGCATTAGCTATTTCGTGATGGTTATTCGAGACTAATAAGATGAGTGATTCGTTTTATGGTCCCCCTTTATTGTATCATAAGTCAAGAATCCATACATTCTCATTCTCATCACATCATCAAAGAAAAGTCTCGATCGAAAAGATATTCTCAAGTTAGAAAAATATTTTAAGTCATATGCACCCATAGATCTGTGAGGATCAACCCTAGGGTACGTTACAACACTCCTCATTGGGATAAATGATATTGATCTTCAATTTCATTTCAAAAGCTTTTTGGACCACCATTTTTAGAATAAAAATTTATTTGTCAATTAGGAAAAACATAGATTCACATAACAATCTCTTTTCTTTTCATGATTGGGCATAATAAACTCATTCTCCTTATTAGGATAAATGACACTGATGCTTTGGTTTACTAGGAAAAACTTCTCTTTCCACCAATTTTTAAAGTTAAATTTCGTTTGTCAATTAGAACAAACACGGATTCACATAATACTCTCCTTTCTTTTTACGATTGGGCACCATAAACTTATTCTCCTCATTGGGTAAATGACAATGATGCTTTGTTCATCTAAAAAGCTTTTCTTTCCACCATTTTCCTTGGATGTAAAGCTTGTCTGACAATGGGAAAAATGTGGATTCTCATAGTAATCTTCTTTTTTTTCGTGATTAGGGCCATAACCTCGTTCTCCACACTAGGATAAATGACATTGATGCTTTGGTTCTATAAGAAAAGCTTTTCTTCCTACCATTTTTTAGAACTAAAGTTCATCTGTCAATTAGGACTAATATAGTTTTACAAAATAATCATTTTTTTTAATGATTGGGTGCCATAATCTCATTGTACTCATCAGGATAAATGACATTAATGCTTTGGTTTTATAGGAAAAGCTTCTTTTTCCACCATTTTTTAGAGTTAAAGTTCATTTTTAATTAGGACAAACACAGATTCATGCAGTAATCGCCTTTATTTCATGATTGGGAACCATAATCTCATTATATTAGTTAGAATAAATGCCATTGATACTTTGATTTCATAAGAGAAACTTTTATTCCCCCCATTTTTTAGACTCAAAGTTCACCTATCAATTTGGATAAACATAGATTCACATAATTATCTCCTTTTTTTTT
>JBBYHO010204984.1:0-35573 GCA_038382025.1 Adansonia gregorii | reverse complement strand
ACTCTTTTGTTCTCATAGTTAGGAACCATAAACACTTTCTCCTCATTACGAGAAATGATATCGATGCTTTGGTTTCATAGGAAAAACTTCTCTTTCTACCATTTTTAGAATTGAAGTTCATCTTCCAATTAGAAAAAACATGGATGCACATAATAATATCCTTTCTTTTAGTGATTGGGCACCACAAATTCATTCCCTTTATAAGGATAAATGAATTGATGCTTTGGTTCCATAAGAAAAGCTTCTCTTTCTGTTATTTGTAGAAGTAAAGTTCATCTTTTAATTGGGATAAACATGGATTCATGCAATAATATCCTTTGTTTTCTTGAGTAGGAACCATAAACACATTATCCTCATTTGGATGGATAATATTAATGCTTTGGTTTCATAAGAAAAACATCTCTTTCTACCATTTTTAGAATTAAAGTTCATCTTTTAATTGGGATAAACACGGACTCACATAATAACCCCTTACTTTAAATGATTGGGCATTACAAATTCATTCCCCTCGTTGGGATAAAAGAATTGAAGCTTTGGTTTCATAAGAAAAACTTCACTTCCCACCATTTTTTGGAATCAAAGTTCATCTACCAATTGGGTTAAAGATTGATTCATGCAATAATATTCTTCGTTTTCATGATTAGGAACCATAAACGCATTCTCCTTATTGGGATAAATGATATTGATGCTTTGGTTTCATAAGAATAACTTTGCTTTCTGCCAATTTTAGAATTAAAGTTCATTTTTCAATCGGGATGAACATGGATTCATATATTAATCCCCCTTTCTTTTAATGATTAGGCGCCATAAATTCATTCTTTTCATTGAGGTAAATGAATTGATGCATTGGTTTCATATGAACAACTTCCCTTTCTACCATCTTTTAAAATTAAAGTTTGTATTTCACTTAGGATAAACACAGATTCACATAATAATCTCCTTTCTTTTAATCGTTGGGAATAACAAATTCATTCCCTTCATTGGGATCATTGAATTAATGCTTTGGCTTCATAAGAAAAACTTCACTACCCACCATCTTTTAGAATGAAAGTTCATCTATCAATTGTGATAAACATGGATTCACATAATAATCGCCTTTGTTTTCATCGTTAGGGACCATAAACACATTCTCTTTGTTGGGATAGATAATATTAATGCTGTGGTTTCAAAAGGTAAACTTCTCTTTCCACTAATTTTAGAATTAAAGTTTACCTTTCGATCGGGACAAACACGGATTCACATAATAATCTCTTTTGTTTTAGTAATTAGGCACCACAAATTCATTCGCCTTGTTGGGATAAATGTTTTGATGCTTTGTTTTCATAAGAGAAACTTCACTTCCCACCATTTTTTAGAACCAAAGTACATCCATCAATTGGGATAAACAAAGATTCATGTAATAATCTCTGTTGCTTTCATGATTAGGAACTAGAAACGCATTCTCCTTATTGGAATAAATGATATTGATGCTTTGGTTTCATAGGAAAAACTTCCTTTTCTACAAATTTTAGTATTAAAGTTCTTCTTTTAGTCAGAATAAACTCGGACTCACATAATAATCTCCTTTAATTTAATGATTGGGCATCAAAAATTCATTTTCCTTACTAGGATAAATGAATTGATGCTTTGGTGTCATAAGAAAAACTTCTTTTCCTACCATTTTTAGAATTAATGTTCGTCTTTCAATTAGGGTAAACACGGATTCACATAATAATCTTCTGTCTTTTATTTATTGGGCATCGCAAATTCATTCTCCTCATTGGGATACACGAATTGATGCTTTAGTTTCAATTAAAAAAAAGTTACTTTTCATTACTTTTTAGAATCAAAGTTCGTCTATCAAATGGGCAAACACAAATTCACGTAATAATCTCCTTTGTTTTCAAGATTAGGAACCATAAACACATTCTCCTCTTTGGGATAAATGATATTGATTCCTTGGTCTCAAAAGAAAAGCTTCACTTCCCGCCTTTTCTTAGAACACAAGTTCATCTATCAATTAGGATAATTGGGATAAATACGGATTCACGTAATAATCTCCTTTGTTCTCATAGTTAGGAACCATAAACACTTTTTCCTCTTTGCGAGAAATGATATCGATACTTTGGTTTCGTAGGAAAAGCTACTCTTTCTACCATTTTTAAAACTGAAGTTCATCTTCCAATTGGGAAAAACACGGATGCACATAATAATCTCTTTTCTTTTAATGATTGGGCACCACAAATTCATTCCCCTTGTAGGGATAAATGAATTGATGCTTTGGTTCCATAAGAAAAGCTTCTCTTTCAACTATTTGTAGAAGTAAAGTTAATCTTTCAATTGGGATAAACGTGGATTCACGCAATAATATCCTTTGTTTTCTTGAGTAGGAACCATAAACACATTATCCTCATTTGGATGGATCATATTGATGCTTTGGTTTCATAAGAAAAACATCTCTTTCTACCATTTTTAGAATTAAAGTTCATATTTCAATTGGGATAAACACGGACTCACATAATAATCTCCTTACTTTAAATGATTGGGCACTACAAATTCATTCCCGTCGTTGGGATAAAAGAATTGAAGCTTTGGTTTCATAAGAAAAACTTCATTTCCCACCATTTTTTGGAATCAAAGTTCGTCTACCAATTACGTTAAAGATGGATTCACGGAATAATATTTTTCGTTTTCATGATTAGAACCATATACGCATTCTCCTTATTGGGATAAATGATATTGATGCTTTGGTTTCATAAGAATAACTTTGCATTCTGCCAATTTTAGAATTAAAGTTCATTTTTCAATCGGGATGAATATGGATTCATATTTTAATCCCTCTTTCTTTTAATGATTGGGCACCATAAATTCATTCTTTTCATTAAGGTAAATGAATTGATGGTTTGGTTTCATATGAATAACTTCTCTTTCTACCATTTTTTAAAATTAAAGTTCGTATTTCACTTAGGATAAACACGGATTCACATAACAATCTCCTTTCTTTTAATCATTGGGAACAACAAATTTATTCCCTTAATTGGGATAATTAAATTGATGCTTCGGCTTCATAAGAAAAACGTCACTACCTAGCATCTTTTATAATGAAAGTTCGTCCAGCAATTAGGCTAAATAGGGATTTACATAATAATCGCCTTTGTTTTCATCATTAGGGACTGTAAACACATTCTTCTTGTTGGGATAAATGATATTAATGCTGTGGTTTCATGAGGTAAACTTCTATTTCCTCCAATTTTAGAATTAAAGTTCACCTTTCAATCGAGACAAACATAGATTCATATAATAATCTCCTTTCCTCTAGTAGTTGGGCACCACAAATTCATTCCCCTCGTTGGGATAAATGTTTTGATGCTTTGGTTTCATAAGAAAAACTTCACTTTCTGCCATTTTTTAAAATCAAAGTGCATCCATCAATTTGGATAAATAAGGATTCATGTAGTAATCTCCGTTGCTTTCATGATTAGGAACCATAAACGCATTCTCCTCATTGGAATAAATGATATTGATGCTTTGGTTTCATAGGAAAAACTTTCCTTTCTACAAATTTTAGTATTAAAGTTCATCTTTTAGTCATAATAAACTCAGATTCACATAATAATCTCCTTTTGTTTAGTGATTGGGCACCAAAAATTCTTTTTCCTTATTGGGATAAATGAATTGATGCTTTGGTGGCATAAGAAAACTTCTCTTTCTACCATTTTTAGAATTAAAGTTCGTCTTTCAATTGGGAAAAGTATAGATTCGCATAATCATCTCCTTTCCTTTATACATTGGGCACCACAAATTCATTCTCCTCCTTGGGATAAACGAATTGATGTTTTAGTTTCATAAGAAAAACTTTACTTTCCACTACTTTTTAGAATCAAAGTTCGTCTATCAATTCGGTAAACAAGGATTCACGTAATAATCTCCTTTGTTTTCAAGATTAGGAACCATTAACACATTCTCCTCTTTGGGATAAATGATATTGATGCCTTGGTTTCATAACAAAAACTTCACTTCTTGCCTTTTCTTAGAACCAATGTTCATCTATCAATTGGGATAAATATGGATTCACGTAATAATCTCCTTTGTTCTCATAATTAGGAACCATAAACACTTTTTCCTTATTGGGAGAAATGATATCGATGCTTTGGTTTCATAGGAAAAGCTTCTCTTTCTAGCATTTTTAGAATTAAAGTTTATCTTCCGATTGGGAAAACCACAGATTCACATAATAATCTCATTTCTTTTAATGATTGGGCACCATAAATTCATTCTCCTCATAAGAATAAATGAATTGATGCTTTGGTTCCATAAGAAAAGCTTCTCCTTCTACTATTTTTAGAAGTAAAGTTCATCCTTCAATTTGGATAAACATGGGTTCATGTAATAATATCCTTTGTTTTCTTGATTAGGAACCATAAACACATTCTCCTTATTGCGATAAATGATGTTGATGCTTCGTTTTCATAAGAATAACTTTGCTTTCTACCAATTTGAGAATTAAAGTTCATCTATCAATCGGGATGAACATGGATTCACATATTATCTATTTTCTTTTAATGATTGGGTACCATAAATTCATTCTCTTTATTGAGGTAAACGAAATGATGCTTTGGTTTCACATAAACAACTTTTCTTTCTACCATTTTTTAAAATTAAAGTTCGTATTTCTCTTAGGATAAACAAGGATTCACATAAAACCTCCTTTCTTTTAATCATTGGGAACCATAGGTTCACTCCCCTCCTTGCGATAAGTGAATTGATGTTTTGGCTTCATAAGAAAAACTTCACTACCCACCATTTTTTTAGAATGAAAGTTCACCTGTCAATTGGGATAAACATGGATTCACATAATAATCACCTTTGTTCTCATCATTAGAGATCGTAAACACATTCTCCTTGTTGGGATAAATGGTATTAATGCTGTGGTTTCATGAGGTAAACTTCTCTTTCCACCAATTTTAGAATTAAAGTTCACCTTTTGATCGGGACAAACACGGATTCACATAATAATCTCTCTTCTTTTAGTAATTGGGCACCATAAATTCATTCACCCCGTTGGGATAAATGTTTTGATGCTTTGGTTTCATAAGAAAAACTTCACTTCCCGTTATTTTTTACAATCGAAGTACATCCATCAATTAGGATAAACAAGGATTCATGTAATAATCTCTGTTGCTTTCATCATTAGGAACCATAAATGCATTCTCCTCATTGGAATAACTGATATTGATGGTTTAGTTTCGTAGAAAAACTTCCCTTTCTACAAATTTCAGTACTAAAGTTCATCTTTTAGTCAGAATAAACTCGGATTCACATAATAATCTCCTTTCAATTATTGATTGGGCACCAAAAATTAATTTTCCTTATTGGGATAAATGAATTGATGCCTTGGTGTCATAAGACAAACTTCTCTTCGTACCATTTTTAGAATTAAAGTTCATCTTGTAATTGGGATAAACACAGATTCACAAAATAATCTCCTTTCTTTTGTTTATTGGGCCCCACAAATTCATTCTCCTCATTGGGATAAACGAATTGATGCTTTAGTTCCATAAGAAAAACTTTACTTACCACTACTTTTTAGAAACAAAGTTCATCTATCAATTGGGTAAATGCGTATTCATGTAATAATCTCTTTTGTTTTCAAGATTAGGAACCATAAACACATTCTCCTCATTGGGATAGATGATATTGATGCCTTGGTTTCATAAGAAAAACTTCACTTCCTGGCTTTTCTCAGAACCAAAGTTCATCTATCAATTGGGATAAATATGGATTCAAGTAATAATCTCCTTTGTTGTCATAATTAGGAACCATAAACACTTTCTTCTCATTGGGAGAAATGATATCGATGCTTTGGTTTCATAGGAAAAGCTTCTTTTTCTACCATTTTTAGAATTAAAGTTCATCTTTCGATTGGGAAAAATGCGGATTCACATAATGATCTCTTTTCTTTTAATGATTGGGCACCATAAATTCATTCCCCTCATAAGGATAAATGAATTGATGCTTTGGTTCCTTAAGAAAAGCTTTTCATTCTACTATTTTCAAAAGTAAAGTTCATCTTTCAATTCGAATAAACATGGATTCACGTAATAATATCCTTTGTTTTCTTGATTAAGAACCATAAACACATTATCCCCATTTGCATAGATCATATTGATGCTTTGGTTTCATAAAAAAAATATCTCTTTCTACCATTTTTAGAATTAAAGTTCACCTTTCAATTTGGATAAACACGAATTCACATAATAATCTCCTTTCTTTAAATGATTGGGCACCACAAATTCATTACCCTCATTGGGATAAAAGAATTGATGTTTTGGTTTTATAAGAAAAACTTCACTTTCCACCATTTTTTAGAATCAAAGTTCATCCACCAATTGAGATAAAGATGGATTCACACAATAATAGTTTTTTTTTTGTGATTAGGGACTATAAACACATTCTCCTAATTGCGATAAATGATATTGATGCTTTGGTTTCATAAGAATAACTTTGCTTTCTACCAATTTTAGAATTAAAGTTCATCTTTCAATCGGGATGAACACGGATTCACATATTAATCACCTTTCTTTTAATGATTGGGCACCATAAATTCATTCTCTTCATTGAGGCAAACGAAATGATGCTTTGGTTTCACATGAACAACTTTTTTTTCTACCATTTTTTAAAATTAAAGTTCATATTTCTCTTAGGATAAACATGGATTTACATAATAATCTCTTTTCTTTTAATCGTTGGGAACCACAAATTCATTCCCCTCCTTGGGATAATTGAATTGATGCTTTGGCTTCATAGCAAAAACTTCACTACCCATGATTTTTTAGAATGAAAGTTCATCTATCAATTGGGATAAACATGGATTCACATAATAATCGCCATTGTTCTCATCATTAGGGATCTTAAACACATTCTCCTTGTTGGGATAAATGATATTAATGCTGTGGTTTCATGAGGTAAACTTCTCTTTCCACCAATTTTAGAATTAAAGTTCACCTTTTGATCGAGACAAATACGGATTCACATAATAATCTCTTTACTTTTAGTAATTAGGCACCATAAATTCATTCGCCCCGTTGGGATAAATATTTTAATGCTTTGGTTTCATAAGAAAAACTTCACTTCCCACCATTTTTTAGAGTCAAAGTACATCTACCAATGAGGATAAAGATGGATTCATGCAATAATATTCTTTGTTTTCATGATTAGGAACCATAAACACATTCTTCTTATTGGGATAAATGATATTGATGCTTTGGTTTCATAAGAATAACTTTGCTTTCGACCAATTTTAAAATTAAAGTTCATCTTTTAATTGGGATTCACATATTAGTTTTTCTTTCTTTTAATGATGGGGCACCATAAATTCATTCTCTTCATTGTGGTAAATGAATTGATGCTTTAGTTTCATATGAACAACTTCTCTTTCTACCATTTTTTAAAATAAAAGTTCGTATTCACTTAGGATAAACATAGATTCACATAATAATCTCTTTTTTTTTAATCATTGGGAACTGCAAATTCATTCCCCTTATTAGGATAATTGAATTGATGCTTTGGGTTCATAAGAAAAACTTTACAACTCACCATTTTTTAGAATGAAAGTTCATCTATCAATTGGGATAAACATGGATTCACATAATAATCGCCTTTGTTTTCATTATTAGGGATGGTAAACATATTCTCCTTGTTGGGATAAATGATATTAATGATGTGGTTTCATAAGATAAACTTCTCTTTCCACCAATTTGAGAATTAAAGTTCACCTTTCGATTAGGACAAACACGGATTCACATAATAATCTCCTTTCTTTTAGTAATTGGGCACCACAAATTCATTACCCTCGTTAGGATAAATGTTTTGATGCTTTGGTTCCATAAGAAAAACTTCACTTCCCACCATTGTTTCGAATCCAAGTATATCCATCAATAGGGATAAACAAGGATTCATTTAATAATTTCCATTGCTTTCATGATTAGGGACCACAAATGCTTTTTCCTTATTGGAATAAATGATATTGAAGCTTTGGTTTCATAGAAAAAACTTCCCTTTGTACAAATTTTAGTATTAAAGTTCATCTTTTTGTCAGAAGAAACTCGGATTCACATAATAATCTCCTTTCATTCAATAATTGGGCACCAAATATTCATTTTCCTTATTAGGATAAATGAATTGATGCTTTGGCGTCATAAAAGAAACTTTTCTTTCTACCATTTTTAGAATAAAGGTTCATCTTTCAATTGGGATATACATAGATTCACATAATAATCTCCTTTCTTTTATTTATTGGGCACCATAAATTCATTCTCTTCATTGGGATAAACGAATTGATGCTCTTGTTTCAAAAGAAAAACTTTACTTTCCACTACTTTTTAGAATCAAAGTTTGTCTATCAATTGGGTAAACATAGATTCACATAATAATCTTCTTTGCTTTCAGGATTTGGAACCATAAACACATTCTCCTCTTTGGGATAAATGATATGGATGCCTTGGTTTCATAAGAAAAACTTCACTTCCCACCTTTTCCTAGAACCAAAGTTCATCTATCAATTGGGATAAATATGGATTCAAGTAATGATCTCCTTTGTTCTCATAATTAGGAACCATAAACACTTTTTTCTCATTGGGAGAAATGATATCGATGCTTTGGTTCCATAGGAAAAGCTTCTCTTTTTTCCATTTTTAAAATTAAAGTTCATCTTTCGATTAGGAAAAACACGAATTCACATAATAATCTCCTTTCTTCTAATGATTGGGCACCGCAAATTTGTTCCCTTGATAAGGATAAATGAATTGATGCTTTGGTTCCATACGAAAAGCTTCTCATTCTACTATTTATAGAAGTAAAGTTCATTTTTCAATTCGGATAAACATGGATTTACGTAATAATATCTTTTGCTTTCCTGATTAGGAACCATAAACACATTATCCTTCTTTGGATGGATCATATTGAAGCTTTGGTTTCATCAGAAAAACATCTCTTTCTATCATTTTTAGAATTAAAGTTCACCTTTTATTTGAGATAAACATAGATTCACATAAGAATCTCTTTTCTTTAAACGATTGGGCACCATAAATTCATTACCCTCGGTGGGATAAAAGAATTAATGCTTTGGTTTCATAAGAAAAACTTCACTTCCTACCCTTTTTTAGAATCAAAGTTCATCTACCAATTGGGATAAAGATGGATTCATGCAATAATATTCTTTGTTTTCATGATTAGGAACCATAAACACATTCTCTTTATTGGGATAACTGATATTGATGCTTTGGTTTCATAAGAATAATTTTCTTTCTACGAATTTTTGAATTAAAGTTCATCTTTCAATCAGGATGAACTCGGATTTACATATTAATCTTCTTTCTTTTAATGATTGGGCCCCAAATATTCATTTTCCTTATTGGGATAAATGAATTGATGCGTTGGAGTCATAAGAAAAACTTCTCTTTCCACCAGTTTTAGAATAAAAGTTCATCTTTCAATTGGGATAAACACAGATTCACATAATAATCTCCTTTATTTTATTTATTGGGCACTACAAATTCATTCTCTTCATTGGGATAAACGAATTGATGGTTTAGTTTCATAAGAAAAACTTTACTTTCCATTACTTCTTATAATCAAAGTTTGTCTATCAATTGGGCAAACATGGATTCGCATAATAATCTCCTTTGTTTTTAAGATTAGGAACCATAAACATATTCTCCTCTTTAGGATAAATGATATTGATGCCTTGGTTTTATAAGAAAAACTTCACTTCCTG
This sequence comes from Adansonia gregorii, assembly GCA_038382025.1. Lineage (NCBI taxonomy): Eukaryota > Viridiplantae > Streptophyta > Magnoliopsida > Malvales > Malvaceae > Adansonia > Adansonia gregorii. Next base: position 25,819 of record JBBYHO010204984.1, on the reverse strand, counting down.
CCTTTTCTTAGAACTAAAGTTCATCTATCAATTGGGATAAAAATGGATTCACGTAATAATCTCCTTTGTTTTCACAATTAGGAACCATAATCACTTTCTCCTCATTGGGAGAAATGATATCGATGCTTTGGTTTCATAGAAAAAGCTTCTTTTTCTGCCATTTTTAGAATTAAAGTTTATCTTTCAATTAGGAAAAACACGGATTTACATAATAAGCTCCTTTCTTTTAATAATTGGGCACCACAAATTCATTCCCCTCATAAGGATAAATGAATATGATGCTTTGGTTCCATAAGAAAAGCTTCTCTTTCTATAATTTATAGAAGTAAATTTCATCTTTAAATTTGGATAAACATGGATTCACGTAATAATATCCTTTGTTTTCTTGCTTAAGGACCATAAACACATTATCCTTGTTTGGATAGATCATATTGATGCTTTGGTTTCATAAGAAAAACATCTTTTTCTATCATTTTTAGAATTAAAGTTCACCTTTCAATTGGGATAAACACGGATTCACATAGTAATCTCGTTTCTTTAAATGATTGGGCACCCCAAATTCATTCCCCTCGTTGGGATAAAAGAATTGGTGCTTTGGTTTCATAAGAAAAACTTTATTTCCCACCATTTTTTAGAATCAAAGTTCACCTACCAATTGGGGTAAACATGGATTCACATAATAATATTCTTTCTTTTCATGATTAGGAACCATAGACACATTCTCCTTATTCGGATAAATGATATTGATGCTTTGGTTTCATAAGAATAACTTTGCTTTTTGCCAATTTTAGAATTAAAGTTCATCTTTCAATCAGGATGAACAGGGATTCACATGTTAATCTCCTTTCTTTTAATGATTGGGCACCATAAATTCATTCTCTTCATTAAGGTAAATAAATTGATGCTTTGGTTTCATATGAACAACTTCTCTTTCTACCATTTTTTTAAATTAAAGTTCGTATTTCACTTAGGATAAACACGGATTCATATAATAATCTTCTTTTTTTAATTGTTGGGAACCACAAATTCATTCACTTCATTGGGATAATTGAATTGATGCTTTGCCTTCATAACAAAAAGTTCACTACCCATCATTTTTTAGAATGAAAGTTCATCTATCAATTGGGATAAAGGTGGATTCACATAATAATTGCCTTTGTTTTCATCATTAGGGGCCATAAACACATTCTCCTTGTTAGGATAAATGATATTAATGATATGGTTTCATGAGGTAAACCTCTCTTTCCACCAATTTTAGAATTAAAGTTCACCTTTCTATCAGGATAAACATGGATTCACATAATAATCTTCTTTTTTCTAGTAATTGGGCACCACAAATTCGTTCCCCTCTTTGGGATAAATGATTTGATGCTCTGGCTCCATAAGAAAATCTTCACTTCTTAATATTTTTTAGAATCAAAGTATATCCATCAATTGGGATAAACAAGGATTCATGTAATAATCTTCATTGCTTTCATGATTAGGAACCATAAACGCATTCTCGTCATTGGAATAAATGATATTAAAGCTTTGGTTTTGTAGGAAAAACTTCCCTTTCTATAAATTTTAGTATTAAAGTTCATCTTTTAGTTAGAAGAAACTCGGATTCACATAATAATCTCTTTTCATTTAATGATTGGGCACCAAATATTCATTTTCCTTATTGGGATAAATGAATTGATGCTTTGGTGTCATAAGAAAAACTTTTCTTTCTACCATTTTTAGAATAAAAGTTCATCTTTCAATTGGGATAAACACAGAGTCACATAATAATCTCCTTTCTTTTATTTATTGGGCACCACAAATTCATTCTCTTCATTGGAAAAAATGAATTGATGCTTTAGTTTCATAAGAAAAACTTTACTTTCCACTACTTTTTAGAATCAAAGTTTGTCTATCAATTGGGTAAACATGGATTCACATAATAATCTTCTTTGTTTTCAAGATTGGGAACCATGAACACATTCTCCTCTTTGGGATAAATGATATTGATGCCTTGGTTTCATAAGAAAAACTTCACTTCCCGCCTTTTCTTAGAACCAAAGTTCATCTATCAATTGGGATAAATATGGATTCAAGTAATAATCCCCTTTGTTCTCATAGTTAGGAACCATAAACACTTTTTTCTCATTAGAAGAAATGATATCGATGCTTTGGTTTCATAGGAAAAGCTTCCCTTTCTACCATTTTTAGAATTAAAGTTCATCTTTCGATTGGGAAAAGGACGGATTCACATAATAATCTCCTTTCTTTTAATTATCAGCACCACAAATTCATTCACCTCATAAGGATAAATGAATTGATGCTTTGGTTCCATAAGAAAAGCTTCTCTTTCTACTATTTATGGAAGTAAAGTTCATCTTTTAATTCGGATGAACATGGATTCACGTAATAATATCCTTTGTTTTCCTGATTAAGGACCATAAACACATTATCCTCATTTGGATAGATCATATTGATGCTTTGGTTTCATCAGAAAAACATCTCTTTCTACCATTTTTAGAATTAAAGTTTACCTTTCATTTGGGATAAACGTGGATTTAAATAATAATCTCCTTTCTTTAAATGATTGGGCACCACAAATTCATTCCCCTCGCTGGGATAAAAAAATTGATGCTTTGGTTTCATAAAAAAAACTTCACTTCCCACCATTTTTTAGAATCAAAGTTCATCGACCAATTAGGATAAAGATGGATTCATGCAATAATATTCTTTGTTTTCATGACTAGGAACCATAAACACATTCTCATTATTGGGATGAATGATATTGGTACTTTGGTTTCATAAGAATAACTTTGCTTTCTACAAATTTTAAAATTAAAGTTCATCTTTCAATCTGGATGAACACTGATTCACATATTCACCTTCTTTCTTTTAATGAGTGGGCACCGTAAATTCATTCTCTTCATTGAGGTAAATGAATTGATGCTTTGGTTTCATATGAACAACTTCTCTTTCTACCATTTTTTAAAATTAAAGTTCGTACTTCACTTTGGATAAACACGGGTTCACATAATAATCTCCTTTTTTTAATCATTGGGAACCAAAAATTCATTCCCCTCGTTAGGATAATTGAATTGATGCTTTGGCTTCATAAGAAAAACTTCACTACCCACCATTTTTTAGAATGAAAGTTTGTCTATCAATTAGGATAAACATGGATTCACATAATAATCGCCTTTGTTTTCATCATTAGGGACTGTAAACACATTTTCCTTGTTGGGATAAATGATACTAATGCTATAGTTTCATGAGGTAAACTTCTCTTTTCCCCAATTTTACAATTAAAGTTCACCTTTCAATCGAGATAAACACGGATTCAAATAATAATCCCCTTTCTTTTAGTAATTGGGCGCCACAAATTCATTCCCTTCATTGGGATAAATATTTTGATGCTCTAGTTCCATAAGAAAAACATACCTCCCACCATTGTTTAGAATCAAAGTACATCCATCAGTTGGGATAAACAAGGATTCATGTAATAATCTCTGTTCCTTTCATGATTCGAAATCGTAAACGCATTCTCCTCATTGGAATATATGATATTGATGCTTTGGTTTCGTAGGAAAAATTTTCCTTTCTACAAATTTTACTATTAAAGTTCCTCTTTTAGTCAAAGGAAACTCGGATTCACTTAATAATCTCTTTTTATGTAATGATTGGGCACCAAATATTCATTTTCCTTATTGGGATAAATGAACTGATGCTTTGATGTCATAAGAAAAACTTCTTTTTCTACCATTTTTAGAATTAAAGTTCATCCTTCAATTGGGATAAACACGGAATCACACAATAATCTCTTTTATTTTATTTATTGGGCACCACAATTTCATTCTCCTCATTGGGATAAACGAATTGATACTTTTGTTTCATAAGAAAAGCTTTACTTTCCACTACTTTTTACAATCAAAGTCGTCTATCAATTGGGTAAACATGGATTCATATAATAATCTCTTTTTGGTTTTCAAGATTAGGAACCATAAACACATTCTCCTCTTTAGGATAAACAATATTGATACCTTGGTTTCATAAGAATAACTTCACTTCCCGCCTTTTCTTAAAAGCAAAGTTCATTTATCAATTAGGATAAATGTGGATTCAAGTAATAATCTCTTTTGTTCTCATAATTAGGAACCATAAACACTTTCTCCTCATTGGGAGAAATGATATGAATACTTTGGTTTCATAGGAAAAGCTTCTCTTTCTATCATTTTTAGAATTGAAGTTCATCTTCCAATTGGGAAAAACATGGATTCACATAATAATCTCCTTTCTTTTAATAATTAAGCACCACAAATTCATTCCCCTCATAAGGATAAATGAATTGATGCTTTGGTTTCGTAAGAAAAGCTTCTCTTTCTACTATTTGTAGAAGTAAAGTTCATCTTTCAATTCGAATAAATATGGATTAACATAATAATATTTTATTGATTAGGAACCATAAACACATTATCCTTGTTTGGATAGATCATATTGATGCTTTGGTTTCATAAGAAGAACATCCTCTCTACCATTGTTAGAATTAAAGTTCACCTTTCAATTGTGATAAACACGGATTCACATAAAAACATCTCTTTCTACCATTTTTAGAATTAAAGTTTACCTTTCAATTGGGATAAACACGGATTCACATAATAATCTCCTTTCTTTAAATCATTGGGCACCATAAATTCATTCCCCTCGTTGGGATAAAAGAATTGATGCTTTGGTTTCATAAGAAAAACTTCACTTCCCACCATTTTTTAGAATCAAAGTTCATCTACCAAATGGGATAAAGATGGATTCACGCAATAATATTCTTTGTTTTCATGATTAGGAATCAAAAAGACATTTTCCTTATTGGGATAAATGATGTTGGTGCTTTGATTTTGTAAGAATAACTTTGCTTTCTACCAATTTTAGAATTAAAGTTCATCTCTCAATCGGGATGAACATGGATTCACATATTAATCTCCTTTCTTTTAATGATTGGGCACCATAAATTCATTCTCTTCATTGAGGTAAATGAATTGATGCTTTGATTTCACATGAACAACTTCTTTTTGTACCATTTTTAAAATTAAAGTTCGTATTTCACTTAGGATAAACATGGATTCACATAATAATCTCCTTTCTTTTAATCATTGGGAACCACAAATTCATTCCCCTCATTGGACAATTGAATTGATGCTTTGGCTTTATAAGAAAAACTTCACTACCCGCCATTTTTTAGAATGAAAGTTCATCTATCAATTGGGATAAACGTAGATTCACATAATAATCATCTTTGTTTTCATTATTTGGGACCGTAAACACATTCTCCTTGTTGGGATAAATGATACTAACGCTATGGTTTCATGAGGTAAACTTCTCTTTTCACCAATTTTAAAATTAAAGTTCACCTTTAAATCGAGAGAAATACAGATTCACATAATAATCTCCTATCTTTTAGTAATTGGGCACCACAAATTCATTCCCTTCGTTAGGATAAATGTTTTGATGCTGTGGTTCCATAAGAAAAACTTCACTTCCCACCATCGTTTAGAATCCAAGTACATCCATCAGTTGGGATAAACAAGGATTCATGTAATAATCTCCATTGCTTTCATGATTCGAAATCGTAAACGCATTCTCCTCATTGGAATATATGATATTGATGCCTTGGTTTCATGGGAAAAACTTCCCTTTCTACAAATTTTAGTATTAAAGTTCATCTTTTAGTCAGAGGAAACTCGGATTCACATAATAATCTCCTTTTATTTAATGATTGGGCACCAAATATTCATTTTCCTTATTGAGATAGATGAATTAATGCTTGGTGTCATAAGAAAAACTTTTTTTTCTACCATTTTTAGAATTAAAGTTTATCTTTCAATTGGGTTAAACATGGATTCACATGATAATCTCCTTCATTTTATTTATTGGGCACCACAAATTCATTTTCCTCATTGGGAAAGATGAATTAATGCTTTTGTTTCATAAGAAAAACTTTACTTTCCACTACTTTTTAGAATCAAAGTTTGTTTATCAATTGGGTAAACATGCATTCACATAATAATCTCCTTTGTCTTCAGGATTAGGAACCATAAACACATTCTCCTCTTTGGGATAAACGATATTGCTACCTTGGTTTCATAAGAAAAACTTTACTTCCCGCCTTTTCTTAGAAGCAAAGCTCATCTATCAATTGGGATAAATATCAATTCAAGTAATAATCTCCTTTGTTCTCATAATTAAGAACCATAAACACTTTTTCCTCATTAGGAGAAATGAATCGATGCTTTGGTTTCATAGGAAAAGCTTCTCTTTCTATCATTTTTAGAATTAAAGTTCATCTTCCAATTGGGAAAAGCATGCATTCACATAATAATCTCTTTTCTTTTAATAATTGCACACCACAAATTCATTCCTCTCATAAGGATAAATGAATTGATGCTTTGGTTCCATAAGAAAAGCTTCTCTTTCTATTTTTTGTAGAAGTAAAGTTCATCTTTCAATTCAGATAAACAAGGATTCACGTAATAATATCCTTTGTTTTCTTGATTAGGAACCATAAACACATTATCCTTGTTTGGATAGATCATATTGATGCTTTGGTTTCATAAGAAAAACATCTCTTTCTACCATTGTTAGAATTAAAGCTCACTTTTCAATTAGGATAAACACAGATTCATATAAAAACATCTCTTTCTACCATTTCTAGAATTAAAGTTCACCTTTCAATTAGGATAAACACGGATTCACATAATAATCTCCTTTCTTTAAATGATTGGGCACCACAAATTCATTCCCCTCGCTGGGATAAAAGAATTAATGCTTTGGTTTCATAAGAAAAACTTCACTTCCCACCATTTTTTAGAATCAAAGTTCGTCTACCAATTGGGATAAAGATGGATTCATGCAATAATATTCTTTGTTTTCATGATTAGGAATCATAAACACATTTTCCTTATTGGGATAAATGATATTGATGCTTTGATTTTGTAAGAATAAATTTGCTTTCTACCAATTTTAGAATTAAAGTTCATCTCTTAATCGGGATGAACATGGATTCACATATTAATCTCCTTTCTTTTAATGATGAGGCACCATAAGTTCATTCTTTTCATTGAGGTAAATGAATTGTTGCTTTGGTTTCATATGAACAACTTCTCTTTCTACCATTTTTTAAAATTAAAGTTCGTATTTCAGTTAGGATTAACACAGATTCACATAATAATCTCCTTTCTTTTAATCGTTGGGAACCACAAATTCATTCCCCTTATTGGGATAATTGAATTGAAGCTTTGGCGTCATAAGAAAAACTTCACTACCCACCATTTTTTTGAACAAAAGTTCATCTATCAATTGGGATAAACGTGGATTTACGTAATAATTGCCTTTGTTTTCATCATTATGGATCGTAAAATTCTCCTTGTGGGGATAAAGGATATTAAGGCTATGGTTTCATGAGGTAAACTTCTCTTTCCACCAATTTTAGAATTAAAATTCACCTTACAATCGGGAGAAACACGGATTCACATAATAATCTCTTTTCTTTTAGTAATTAGGCACCACAAATTAATTCCCCTCATTGGGATAAATGTTTTGATGCTTTGGTTTCATAAGAAAAACTTCATTTCCCACCATTTTTTAGAATCAAAGTACATCCATCAATTGGTATAAACAAGGATTCATGTAATAATCTCCGTTGCTTTCATGATTAGGAACCATAAACGTATTCTCCTCATTGGAATCAATGATATTGATGCTTTGGTTTCATGGGAAAAACTTCCTTTTCTACAAATTTTAGTATTAAAGTTCATCTTTTAGTCAGAATAAACTCAGATTCCACAATAATCTCCTTTTATTTAATGATTGGGCACCAAAAATTCATTTTCCTTATTGGGATAAATGAATTGATGCTTTGGTGTCATAAGAAAAACTTCTTTTTCTACAATTTTTAGAGCTAAAATTCGTCTTTCAATGGGGTCAAAAACATGGATTCACATAATAATCTTCTTTCTTTTATTTATTGGGCACCATAAATTCATTCTCCTTACTGGGTTAAATGAATTGATGCGTTAGTTTCATAGGAAAAACTTTACTTTCCACTACTTTTTAGAATTAAAGTTCATCTATCAATTGGGTAAACTTGGATTCATGTAATAATCTCCTTTCTATTCAAGATTAGGAACCATAAACACATTCTCCTCTTTGGGATAAATGATATTGATGCCTTGATTTCATAAGAAAAACTTCATTTCCTGCCTTTTCTTAGAACCAAAATTCATCTATCAATTGGGATAAATATGGGCTAACGTAATAATCTCCTTTGTTCTCATAAATAAGAACCATAAACACTTTCTCCTCATTGGGAGAAATGATATCGACGCTTTGGTTTCATAGGAAAAGCTTCTCTTTCTACAATTTTTAAAATTGAAGTTCATCTTCCAATTGGGAAAAACACGGATTCACATAATAATCTCCTTTCTTTTAATAATTGGGCACCATAAATTCATTCCCCTCATAAGGATAAATAAATTGATGCTTTGGTTCCATAAGAAAAGCTTCTTTTTTTACTATTTGTAGAAGTAAAGTTCATCTTTCAATTCGGATAAACATGGATTCACGTAATAATATCCTTTGTTTTCTTGATTAGGAACCATAAACACATTATCCCATTTGGATAAATCATATTGATGCTTTAGTTTCATAAGAGAAACATCTCTTTCTACCATTTTTAGAATTAAAGTTCACCTTTCAATTGGGATAAACATGGACTCACATAATAATCTCCTTTCTTTAAATGATTGGGCACCACAAATTCATTCCCCTCGTTGGCATAAAAGAATTGATGATTTGGTTTCATAAGAAAAACATCACTTCCCACTATTTTATTGAATCAAAGTTCACCTAGCAATTGGGATAAAGATGGATTCACTCAATAATGTTCTTTGTTTTCATGATTGGGAACCATAAACACATTCTCCTTATTGGGATAAATGATATTGATGCTTTTGTTTTGTAAGAATAACTTTGCTTTCTACTAATTTTAGAATTAAAGTTCATCTTCCAATCGGGATGAACGCAGATTCACATATTAATTTCCTTTCTTTTAATGATTGGGCACCATAAATTCATTCTCTTTATCGAGGTAAATGAATTGATGCCTTGGTTTCATATGAACAATTTCTCTTTTTATCATTTTTTAAAATTAAAGTTTGTATTCCACAGAGGATAAACACGAATTCACATAATAATCTCTTTTCTTTTAATCGTTGGGAACCACAAATTCGTTCCCCTCATTAGGATAATTGGATTGATGCTTTGGCTTCATAAGAAAAACCTTACTACCCATCATTTTTTGGAATGAAAGTTTCTTTATCAATTGGGGCAAATGTGGATTCACATAATAATCACCTTTGTTTTCATCATTAGGGACCGTAAACACATTCTCCTTGTTGGGATAAATGATATTAATACTATGGTTCCATGAGGTAAACTTCTCTTCCCACTAATTTTAGAATTAAAGTTCACCTTTCAATGGGGACAAACACGGATTCACATAACAATCTCCTGTCTTTTAGTAATTGGGCACCACAAATTCATTCCCCTCATTGGGAAAAACGTTTTGATGCTTTGGTTTCATAAGAAAAACTTCACTTCCCACCATTTTTTAGAATCAAAGTACATCCATCAATTGGGATAAATAAGGATTCATGTAATAATCTCCGTTGCTTTCATGATTAGGAATAGTAAACACATTCTCCTTATTGGAATAAATGATATTGATGCTTTGGTTTTGTCGAAAAAACTTCCCTTTCTACAAATTTTAGTATTAAAGTTCATCTTTTAGCTAGAACAAACTCGGATTCACATAGTAATCACCTTTCATTTAATGATTGGGCACTAAAAATTCATTTTCCTTATTTGGATAAATGAATTGATGCTTTGGTGTCATAAAAAAACTTCTATTTCTACCATTTTTAGAATTAAAGTTCGTCTTTCAATTGGGATAAATACAGATTCACATAATAATCTCATTTCTTTTATTTATTGGGCACCACGAATTCATTCTTCTCATTGGGATAAATGAATTGATGCTCTAGTTTCATAGAAGAAACTTTAATTTCCACTACTTTTTAGAATCAAAGTTTATCTATCAATTGGGTAAACACAGATTCACGTAATAATCTCTTTTGTTTTCAAGATTAGGAACCAAAAACACATTCTCTTCTTTGGGAAAAATGATATTAATACCTTAGTTTCATAAGAAAAACTTCACTTCCCACCTTTTTTTAGAACCAGCGTTCATCTATTAATTTAGATAAATATGGATTCATGTAATAATCCCTTTTGTTCTCATAATTAGGAACCACAAACACTTTCTCCTCCTTAGAGGAAAGGATATCAATGCTTTGGTTTCAGAGAAAAAGCTTCTCTTTCTACCATTTTTAGAATTAAAGTTCATCTTCCAATTGAGAAAAACACGGACTCACATAATAATCTCTTTTCTTTTAATGATTAGGCACCACAAATTTATTCCCCTCATAAGGATAAATGAATTGATGCTTTGGCTCCATAAGAAAAGCTTATCTTTCCACTATTTGTAGAAGTAAAGTTCATCTTTCAATTTGGACAAACATGGATTCACATAATAATATCCCTTGTTTTCTTAGTTAGGAACCATAAACACGTTATCTTCAGTTGGATAGATCATATTGATGCATTCGTTTCATAAGGAAAACATCTCTTTCTACCATTTTTAGAATTAAAGTTCACCTTTCTATTGGGATAAACACGGACTCACATAATTATCTCATTTCTTTAAATGATTGGGCACCACAAATTCATTCCCCTCGTTGGGATAAAAAATTGATGCTTTGGTTTCACAAGAAAAACTTCACTTCCCACCCTTTTTTAGAATCAAAGTTCATCTACCAATTAGGATAAAGATGGATTCACGCAATAGCATTCTTTGTTTTCAGGATTGGGAACCATAAACACATTCTCCTTATTGGGATAAATGATATTGATGCTTTCGTTTCATAAGAATAACTTTGCTTTCTACCAATTTTAGAATTAAAGTTCATCTTTCAGTTGGGATGAGCACGAATTCACATATTAGTCTCTTTTCTTTTAATGATTGGGCACCATAAATTCATTCTCTTCGTTGAGGTAAATGAATTGATGCTTTGGTTTCATATGAACAACTTCTTTTTCTGCCATTTTTTAAAATTAAAGTTCGTATTTCACATAGGATAAACACGGATTCACATAATAATCTCTTTTTTTTAATCGTTGGGAACCACAAATTCATTCCCCCTATTAGGATAATTGAATTGATGCTTTGGCTTCATGATAAAAACTTTACTACCCATCATTTTTTAGAATGAAAGTTCATTTATCAATTGGGATAAACGTGGGTTCACATAATAATCGCCTTTGTTTTCACCATTAGGGACCATAAACACATTCTTCTTATTGGGATAAATGGTATTAATGCTATGGTTTCATGAGGTAAACTTTTTTTTCCACCAATTTTAGAATTAAAGTTCACCTTTCAATCGGGACAAACATGAATTCACATAATATTCTCGCTTTCAGTAATTGGGCACCACAATTTCTTTCCCTTCGTTGGGATAAATGTTTTGATGCTTTGGTTTCATAAGAAAAACTTCGTTTCCCACTATTTTTTAGAATCAAAGTGCATCCATCAATTGGGATAAACAAGGATTCATGTAATAATCTCCATTGCTTTCATGATTAGGAACTATAAATGCATTCTCCTCGTTGTAATAAATGATATTGATGCTTTGGTTTCATAGGAAAAACTTCCCTTTCTACAAATTTTAGTACTAAAGTTCATCTTTTAGTCAGAACAAACATGAATGCACATAATAATATCCTTTCATTTAATGATCGGGCATCAAAAATTCATTTTCCTTATTAGGACAAATGAATTGATGCTTTAGTGTCATAAGAAAAACCTCTCTTTCTATCATTTTTAGAATTAAAGCACATTTTTCAATTGGGATAAACAAGAATTCACATACTAATCTCCTTTCTTTTATTTATTAGGCGCCACAAATTCATCCTCATTGGTATAAACAAATTGATGCTTTAGTTTCATAAGAAAAACTTTACTTTCCACTACCTTTTAGAATCAAAGCTCGTCTATCAATTGGGTAAACATGAATTCAGGAAATAATCTCTTTTGTTTTCAAGATTAGGAACCATAAACACATTCTCCTGTTTGGGATAAATGATATTGATGCCTTGGTTTTATAAGAAAAACTTCACTTCCCGCCTTTTCTTAGAACCAAAGTTCATCTGTCAATTGGGATAAATATGGATTCACATAATAATCTCCTTTCTTATCATAATTAGGAACCATAAACACTTTCTCCTTACTAGGAGAAAAGATATCGATGCTTTGGTTTCATAGGAAAAGCTTATCTTTTTACCATTTCCAGAATTGAAGTTCGTCTTCCAATTAGGAAAAACATGGATTCAAAAAATAATCTCCTTTCTTTTAATGATTAGGCGCCACAAATTCATTCCCCTCATAAGGATAAATGAATTGATGCTTTGGTTCCATAAGAAAAGCTTTTCTTTCTACTATTTGTAAAAGTAAAGTTCATCTTTCAATTCGAATAAACATGGATTGACATAATAATATCCTTTGTTTTCTTGATTAGGAACCATAAACATGTTATCCTTATTTGGATAGATCATATTGATGCTTTGGTTTCATAAGAAAAACATCTCCTCCTACCATTTTTAGAACTAAAGTTCACCTTTCAATTAGGATAAACACGGATTCACATAATAATCTCCTTTTGTAATGATTGGACACCACAAATTCGTTTTCCTCATTGGGATAAAAGAAATTATGCTTTGGTTTCATAAGAAAAACTTCACTTCCCACCATTTTTTAGAATTAAAGTTCATCTACCAATTGGGATAAAGATGGATTCACATAATAATATTCTTTGCTTTCATAATTAGGAACAATAAACACATTCTCCTTACTGTCATAAATGATATTGATACTTTGGTTTCATAAGAATAACTTTGCTTTCTATAAAATTTAATCATCTTTCAATCGGGATGAACACTGATTAACATATTAATCTCCTTTCTTTTAATGATTGGGCACCATAAATTCATTCTCTTCATTGATAAATGAATTGATGCTTTGGTTTCATATGAACAACTTCTCTTTCTACCATTTTTTAAAATTAAAGTTCGTATTTCTCTTAGGATAAACACGGATTCATATAATAATCTCCTTTCTTTAAATGATTGGGCACCACAAATTCATTCCCCTCGTTGGGATAAAAAGTTGATGCTTTGGTTTCATAAAAAAAACTTCACTTCCCACCATTTTTTAGAATCAAAGTTCATCTACCAATTGGGATAAAGATGGATCACATAATAATATTCTTCGTTTTCATGATTAGGAACGATAAACACATTCTCCTTATTGGGATAAATGATATTGATGCTTTGGTTTCATAAGAATAACTTTGCTTTCTACCAATTTTAGAATTAAACTTCATCTTTCAATCAGAATGAACACGGATTCACAAATTAATCTACTTTCTTTTAATGATTGGGCACCATAAATTCATTCTTTTCATTAAGTTAAATGAATTGATGCTTTGGTTTCATATGAACAACTTCTCTTTCTACTATTTTTTAAAATTAAAGTTCACATTTCTCTTAGGATAAACACGGATTCATATGTCTTTTCTTTTAATCGTTGGGAACCATAAATTCATTCCCCTCATTAGGATAATTGAATTGAAGCTTTGGCTTCATAAGAAAAACTTTACTACCCATCATTTTTTAGAATGAAAGTTCGTCTATCAATTGGGATAAACATAGATTCACATAATAATCGCCTTTATTTTCATCATTGGACCGTAAACACATTCTCCTTGTTCGGATAAATGATATTAATGCTGTGGTTTCGTGAGGTAAACTTCTCTTTCCACCAATTTTAGAATTAAAGTTCACCTTTTAATCGGGACAAACATGGATTCACATAATAATCTCATTTCTTTTAGTAATTGGGAACCACAAATTCATTCCCCTCGTTGGGATAAATGTTTTGATGCTTTGATTTTATAAGAAAAACTTCACTTCCCACCATTTTTTAGAATCAAAGTACATCTATCAATTGGGATAAACAAGGATTCATGTAATAATCTCCGTTGCTTTCATGATTAGGAACCATAAACGCATTCTTCTTATCGGAATAAATGATATTGATGCTTTAGTTTCGTATGAAAAACTTTCCTTTCTACAAATTTTAGTATTAAAGTTCATCTTTTAGTTAGAATAAACTCGGATTGACATAATAATCTCCTTTCATTTAATGATTGGGCACCAAAAATTCATTTTCCTTATTGGGATAAATGGATTGATGCTTTGGTGCCATAACAAAAACTTCTCTTCCTACCATTTTTGGAATTAAAGTTCGTTTTTCAATTGGGATAAACACGAATTCACATAATAATCTTTTTTCTTTTATTTATTAGGCACCACAAATTCATTTTCCTCATTGGGATAAACGAATTGATGCTTCAGTTTCATAAGAAAAACTTTCTTTTCACTACTTTTTAGAATCAAAGTTTGTCTATCAATTGGGTAAACACAGATTCACATAATAATCTCCTTTGTTTTCAAGATTAAGAACCATAAACACTTTCTCCTCTTTGGGATAAATGTTATTGATGCCTTGGTTTCATAAGAAAAACTCCACTTTTTGCCCTTTCTTAGAACCAAAGTTCATCTATCAGTTGGGATAAATATAGATTCACGTAATAATCTCTTTTCTTCTCATAATTAGGAACCATAAACACTTTCTTATGATTAGGAGAAATGATATCGATGCCTTGGTTTCATAGGAAAAGCTTCTCCTTTGACCATTTTTAGAATTAAAGTTCATCTTTCAATTAGGAAAAACTCGGATTCATATAATAATCTCCTTTCTTTTAATGATTGGGCACCACAAATTCATTCCCTTCATAAGGGTAAATGAATTAACGCTTTGGTTCCATAAGAAAAGCTTCTCCTTTTACTATTTGTAGAAGTAAAGTTCATCTTTCAATTCGGATAAACATGGAATCACGTAATAATATCCTTTGTTTTCTTAATTAGGAACCATAAACGTATTATCTTTATTTGGATAGATGACATTGATGTTTTGGTTTCATAAGAAAAACAACTCTTTCTACCATTTTTAGAATTAAAGTTCACCTTTCAATTGGGATAAACACTGATTCACATAATAATCTCCTTTCTTTAAATGATTGGGCACCACAAATTCATTCCCCTCATTGGGATAAAAGAATTGATGCTTTGGTTTCATAAGAAAAACTTCACTTCCCACCATTTTTTTTGAATCAAAGTTCGTCTACCAATTAGGATAAAGATGGATTTACGCAACAATATTCTTTGTTTTCATGATTAGGAGCCATAAATACATTCTTCTTATTGGAATAAATGATATTGATGCTTTGGTCTGGTAAGAATAACTTTGCTTTCTACCAATTTTAGAATTAAAGTTCATCTTTCAATCGGAATGAACACAAATTCACATATTAATCTCCATTTTTTTAATAATTGGGCACCATAAATTCATTTTCTTCATTAAGGTAAATGAATTGATGCTTTGGTTTCATATGAACAACTTCTCTTTCCACCATTTTTTAAAATTAAAGTTTGTATTTCTCTTAGGATAAACACAGATTCACATAATAATCTCCTATCTTTAAAAGATTGGCCACCACAAATTCATTCCCCTCATTGGGATAAAAGCATTGATGCTTTGGTTTCATAAGAAAAACTTCACTACCCACTATTTTTTAGAATTAAAGTTCATCCACCAATTGGGATAAAGATGGATTCATGCAATAATATTCTTTATTTTCATGATTAGGAACCATAAACACATTCTCCTTATTAGGATAAATGATATTGATGCTTTGGTTTCATAAGAATAACTTTGCTTTCTACAAATTTTAGAATTAAAGTTTATCTTTCAATCAGGATGAACACAGATTCACATATTAATCTTCTTTCTTTTAATGATTGGGCACCATAAATTCATTCTCTTCATCAAGGTAAATGAATTGATGCTTTGGTTTCATATGAACAACTTCGCTTTCTACCATTTTTTAAAATTAAAGTTCGTATTTCTCTTAGGATAAATACGGATTCACATAAAAATCTTCTTTTTTGAATCATTGGGAACCATAAATTCATTCCCTTCATTGGGATATTTGAATTGATGCTTTGGTTTCATAAGAAAAACTTCACTACCCACCATTTTTTAAAATGAAAGTTTGTCTATCAATTGGGATAAACATGGATTCACATAATAATCGCCTTCATTTTCATCATTAGGGACCGGAAACACATTCTCCTTGTTAGGATAAATAATACTAATGTTGTGGTTTCATGAGGTAAACTTCTCTTTCCATAAATTTTAGAAATAAACTTCACCTTTCAATCGGGACAAACATGGATTCAGATAATAATCTCCTTTCTTTTAGTAATTGGGCATCACAAATTCATTCCCGTTATGGGGATAAATGTTTTGATGCTTTGGCTTTATAAGAAAAACATCACTTTCTGCCATTTTTTAGAATCAAAGTACATCCATCAATTGGGATAAACAAGGATTCATGTAATAATCTTCGTTGCTTTCATGATTAGGAACCATAAACGCATTCTCCTTATTGGAATAAATGATATTGATACTTTGGTTTCATAGGAAAAACTTCCCTTTCTAAAAATTTTAGTGTTAAAGTTCATCTTTTAGTTAGAATAAACACGGATTCACATAATAATCTCCTTTCATTTAATGATTGGGCACCAAAAATTCATTTTCCTTTTTGGGATAAATGAATTGATGCTTTGGTGCCACAAGAAAAACTCTTTTTCCTGCCATTTTTAGAATTAAAGTTCATCTTTCAATTGGGATGAATACGGATTGACATAATAATCTCCTTTCCTTTATTTATTAGGCACTGTAAATTCATTCTCCTCATTTGGATAAACGAATTGATGCTTTAGTTTCATAAGAAAAACTTTACTTCCCACTATTCTCTGGAATCAAAGTTCATCTATCAATTGGGTAAACACGGATTCATGCAATAGTCTCCTTTGTTTTCAAGATTAGGAACCATAAACACTTCCTCTTCTTTGGGATAAATGATACTGATGCCTTGGTTTCATAAGAAAAACTTTACTTCCTACCCTTTCTTAGAGCCAAAGTTCTTCTATCAATTGGGATAAATATGGATTCAAGTAATTATCTCCTTTGTTCTCATAAATAGAAACCATAAACATTTTCTCCTCATTGGGAGAATTGATATTGATGCTTTGGTTTCATAGGAAAAGCTTCTCTTTCTACCATTTTTAGAATTGAAGTTTATTTTCCAATTGAAAAAAAGATGGATTCATATAATAATATCCTTTCTTTTAATTATTGGGCACCACAAATTCATTCCCCTCATAAGGATAAATGAATTGACGCTTTGGTTTCATAGGAAAAGCTTCTCCTTCTACTATTTGTAGAAGTAAAGCTCATCTTTTAATTTGGATAAATATGGATTCACATAATAATATCCTTTGTTTTCTTGATTAGGAACCATAAACACATTATTCTCATTTGGATAGATCATATTGATGCTTTGGTTTCATAAGAAAAACATCTCTTCCAACCATTTTTAGAATTAAAGCTCACTTTTCAATTGGGATAAACACGGATTCACATAATAATCTCCTTTCTTTAAATAATTGGGCACCGCAAATTCATTCCCCTCGTTGGGATAAAAGAATTGATGCTTTGGTTTCATAAGAAAAACTTCACTTCCCATTATTTTTTAGAATCAAAATTTGTCTACCAATTGGGACAAAGATGGATTCACGCAATAATATTCTTTGTTTTCATGATTAGGAATGATAAAAACATTCTCTTTATTGGGATAAATGATATTGATGCTTTGGTTTCATAAGAATAACTATGCTTTCTACCAATTTTAGAATTAAAACTCATCTTTCAATTGGGACAAATAGGGATTCACATGTTAATCTACTTTCTTTTAACGATTGGCCACCATAAATTCATTCTCTTTATTGAGGTAAATGAATTGATGCTTTGGTTTCATATTAACAACTTCTCTTTCTACCATTTTTTAAAATTAAAGTTCGCATTTCTCTTAGGATAAACATGAATTCACATAATAATCTCCTTTTTTTTAATCGTTGGGAACCACAAATTCATTCCCCTCATTGGGATAATTGAATTGATGCTTTGGCTTCATAAGAAAAACTTCACTACCCACCATTTTTTAGAATAAAAGTTCATCTATCAATTAGGATAAACATGGATTCACATAATAATCATTTTTGTTTTCAAGATTAGGGACCGTAAACACATTCTCCTTGTTGGGATAAATGATATTAATGCTGTGGTTTCATGAGGTAAACTTCTCTTTCCATCAATTTTAGAATTAAAGTTCACCTTTCAATCGGGACAAACATGAATTCACATAATAATCTCCTTTCTTTTAGTAATTGGGTACCACAAATTCATTCCCGTCGTTGGGATAAATGTTTTGATGCTTTGGTTTCATAAGAAAAACATCACTTCCCACCATTTTTTGGAATCAAAGTACATCCATCAATTGGGATAAACAAGGATTCATGTAATAATCTCCGTTGCTTTTATGATTAGGAACCATAAACGCATTCTTTTCTTTGGAATAAATGGTATTGATGCTTTGGTTTCATAGGAAAAACTTTTCTTTCCGCAAATTTTAGTATTAAAGTTTATCTTTTTGTCAGAACAAACTCGGATTCACATAATAATCTTCTTTCATTTAATGATTGGGCACCAAAAATTCATTTTCCTTATTGGGATAAATGAATTGATGCTTTGGTGTCATAAGAAAAACTTCTCTTTCTACCATTTTTAGAATTAAAGTTCGTCTTTCAATTGGGATAAACATGGATTCACATAATAATCTCCTTTCTTTGTTTTATTGGGCACCACAAATTCATTCTCTTCATTGGGATAAATGAATTGATGCTTCAATTTTATAAGAAAAACTTTACTTTCCACTACTTTTTAGAATCAAAGTTATTCTATCAACTGGGTAAACATGGATTCACGTAATAATCCCCTTTGTTTTCAAGATTAGGAACCATAAACACATTCTCCTCGTTGGGATAAATGATATTGATGCTTTGGTTTCATAAGAAAAACTTCACCTCCTGCTTTTTCTTAGAACCAAAGTTCTTCGATCAATAGGGATAAATATGGATTTATATAATAATGTTTTTTGTTCTCATAATTAGGAACCATGAACACTTTCTCCTCATTGGAAGAAATGATATCGATGCTTTGGTTTCATAGGAAACGTTTTTCTTTCTACCATTTTTAGAATTAAAGTTCATCTTCAAATTGGGAAAATCACGGATTCACATAATAATCTCCTTTCTTTTAATGATTGGGCACCATAAATTCATTCCCCTCATAAGGGTAAATGAATTGATACTTTGGTTCCATAAGAAAAGCTTCTCCTTTTACTATTTGTAGAAGTAAAGTTCATCTTTCAATTCGAGTGAACATGGATTCACGTAATAATGTCCTTTATTTTCTTGATTAGTAACTGTAAACACGTTATCTTCATTTGGATAGATCATATTGAGGCTTGGTTTCATAAGAAAAGCATCTTTTTCTACCATTCTTAAAATTAAAGTTCACCTTTTAATTGGAATAAACATGGATTCACATAATAATCTCCTTTCTTTATATGATTGGGCACCACAAATTCATTCCCTTCATTGGGATAAAAGAATCGATTGGTTTCATAAGAAAAACTTCACTTCCTACCATTTTTTAGAATGAAAGTTCGTCTACAAATTGGGATAAAGATGGATTCACGTAATAATATTCTTTGTTTTCATGATTAGGAACCATAAACACATTCTCCTTATTGGGATAAATGATATTGATGCTTTGGTTTCATAAGAATAACTTTGTTTTCTACCGATTTTAGAATTAAAGTTCATCTTTCAATCAGGATGAACATGGATTCACATATTAATCTCCTTTCTTTTAATGATTGGGCACCATAAATTCATTCTCTTCATTAGGGTAAGTGAATTGATGCTTTGGTTTCATATGAACAACTTCTCTTTCTACCATTTTTTAAAATTAAAGTTCGTATTTCACTTAGGGTAAACACAGATTCACATAATAGTCTCTTTTCTTTTAATGTTGGGAACCACAAATTTATTCCCCTCACTGGGATAATTGAATTGATGCTTTGGCTTCATAAGAAAAGCTTCACTACCCACCATTTTTTAGAAGGAAAGTTCGTCTATCAATTAGGATAAAAATAGATTCACATAATAATCGCCTTTGTTTTCATTATTCGGGACCGTAAAAACATTCTCCTTGTTGGGATAAATGATATTAATGTTATGGTTTCTTGAGGTAAACTTCTCTTTCCAGCAATTTAAAAATTAAAGTTCACCTTTCAATCGAGACAAACATGGATTCACATAATAATCTCCTTTCTTTTAGTAATTGGGCACCACAAATTTATTCCCTTCGTTGGGATAAATATTTTGATGCTTTGGTTTCATCAGAGAAACTTCACTTCCCACCATTTTTTAGAATCAAAGTACATCCATCAATTGGGATAAACAAGGGTTCACGTAATAATCTCCATTGCTTTCATGATTAGGAATCATAAACGCATTCTCCTCATTGGAATAAATGATATTGATGCTTTGGTTTCATAGGAAAAACTTCTCTTTCTATAGATTTTAGCATTAAATTTCATCTTTTAGTTGGAATAAACTCGGATTCACATAATAATCTCCTTTCATTTAACGATTGGGCACCAAAAATTCATTTTTCTTACTGGGATAAATGAGTTCATGCTTTGGTGTCATAAGAAAAACTTTTCTTTATACCATTTTTAGAATTCACGTTCGTATTTCAATTGGAATAAACATAGATTCACATAATAATCTCCTTTCTTTTATTTATTAGGCACCACGAATTCATTCTCCTTATTAGGATAAACGAATTGATGCTTTAGTTTCATAAGAAAAACTTTACTTTCCGCTACTTTTTAAAATCAAAGCTCGTCTATCAATTAGGTAAACACGGATTTACGTAATAATCTCTTTTGTTTTCAAGATTAAGAACCATAAACACATTCTCCTTTTTGGTATAAATGATATTTATGCCTTGGTTTCATAAGAAAAACTTCACTTCCCGCCTTTTCTTAGAACCAAAATTCATCTATCAATTGGGATAAATATGAATTCACGTAATAATCTTCTTTGTTCTCATAATTAGGAACCATGAATGCTTTCTCCTCATTAGGAGAAAAGATATCGATGCTTTGGTTTCATAGGAAAAGCTTTTCTTCTTGCCAGTTTTAAAATTAAAGTTCATCTTCCAATTGGGAAAAACATGGATTCACATAATAATTTCCTTTCTTTTAATGATTGGGCGCCACAAATTCATTCCCCTCATAAGGATAAATGAATTGATGCTTTGGGTCCATAAAAAAGCTTCTCCTTTTACTATTTGTAGAAGTAAAGTTCATCTTTCAATTCGAGTAAACATGGATTCACGTAAAAATATCTTTTGTTTTCTTGATTAGGAACCGTAAACACATTATCCTAATTTGGATAGATCATATTCGCCAATTGGTTTCATAAGAAAAGCATCTCTTTCTACCATTTCTAGAATTAAAGTTCACCTTTCAATTGGGATAAACACGAATTCACATAATAATCTCCTTTCTTTAAATGATTGGGCGCCACAAATTCATTCCCCTCTTTGGGATAAAAGAATTGATGCTTTGGTTTCATAAGGAAAATTTCACTTCCCAACATTTTTTATAATGAAAGTTCATCTACCATCTGGGATAAAGATAGATTCACGTAATAATATTCTTTGTTTTCATGATTAGGAACCAGAAACACATTCTCCTTATTGGGATAAATGATATTGATGTTCTGGTTTCATAAGAATAACTTTGCTTTCTACCAAGGTTAGAATTAAAGTTCATCTTTCAATCGAGATGAACACAGATTCGCACATTAATCTCCTTTTTTTAATGATTGGGCACCATAAATTCATTATCTTCATTGAGGTAAACGAATTGATGCTTTGGTTTCATATGAACAACTTCTTTTTCTACCATTTTTTAAAATTAAAATTCGTATTTCACTTAGGATAAACACGAATTCACATAATAATCTCCTTTCTTTTAATCGTTGGGAACAATAAATTCATTCCCCTCACTGGGATAATTGAATTGATGCTTTGGCTTCATAAGAAAAACTTCACTACCAACCATTTTTTAGAATGAAAGTTCATCTATCAATAGGGATAAATATGGATTCACATAATAATCGCCTTTATTTTCATCATTAGGGACCGTAAACACATTCTCCCTATTGGGATAAATGACATTAAAGTTGTGGTTTCTTAAGGTAAACTTCTCTTTCCACCAATTTTAGAATTAAAGTTCACCTTTCAACCGGGACAAACACGGTTTCACATAATAATCTCTTTTCTTTAGTAATTGGGCACCATAATTCATTCCATTCGTTGGGATAAATGTTTTGATGCTTTGGTTTCCTTAGAGAAACTTCATTTCCCACCATTTTTAAGAATCAAAGTACATCCATCAATTGGGATAAACAAGGATTCATGTAATAATCTCTGTTGCTTTCATGATTAGGAACCATAAACGCATTCTCCTCATTGTAATAAATGATATTGATGCTTTGGTTTCGTAGGAAAAACTCCTCTTTCTATAAATTTTAGTATTAAAGTTCATCTTTTAGTTGAAATAAATTCAGATTCGCATAATAATCTCCTTTAATTTAACGATTGGGCACCAAAAATTCATTTCCCTTGTTGGGATAAATGAGTTCATGCTTTGGTGTCATAAGGAAAACTTCTTTTTGTACCATTTTTAGAATTAAAGTTCGTCTTTCAATTGGGATAAACACAGATTCACATAATAATCTCTTTTCTTCTATTTATTGGACACCACGATTTCATTCTCCTCATTGGGATAAACGAATTGATGCTTTAGTTTCATAAGAAAAACTTTGCTTTCCACTACTTTTTAGAATCAAAGTTCGTCTATCAATAAGGTAAACACGAATTCAAACAATAATCTCTTTTGTTTTCAAGATCAGGAACCTAAACACATTTTCCTCTTTGGGATAAATGATATTGATGCCTTGGTTTCATAAGAGAAACGTCACTTCTTGCCTTTTCTTAAAACTAAAGTTCATCTATTAATTGGGATAAATATGGATTCATGTAATGTTCTCATAATTAGGAACCATGAACACTTTCTCCTCATTGGGAGAAATGATATCGATGCTTTGGTTTCATAGGAAAACCTTTTCTTTCTACCATTTTTAGAATTAAAGTTCATCTTCCAATTAGGAAAAACACGAATTCACATAATAATCTCCTTTTTTTTAATGATTGGGCACCATAAATTCATTCCTGTCATAAGGATAAATGAATTGATGCTTTGGTTCCATAAGAAAGGCTTCTCCTTCTAGTATTTGTAGGAGTAAAGTTCATCTTTCGATTCGAGTAAACATGGATTCACGTAATAATATCCTTTGTTTTCTTGATTAAGAACCATAAACACATGATCCTCATTGGGATAGATCATATTGACGATTTGGTTTCATAAGAAAAATATCTCTTTCTACCATTTTTAAAATTAAAGTTCACCTTTCAATTAGGATAAACATAGATTCACATAATAATCTCCTTTCTTTAAATAATTACGCACCACATGTTCATTCCCCTCGTTGGGATAAAAGAATTGATGGTTTGGTTTCATAAGAAAAACCTCACTTTCCACTTTTTTTAGAATCAACGTTCGTCTACCAATTGGGATAAAGATGGATTCACGCAATAATATTCTTTGTTTTCATGATTAGGAACCATAAACACATTCTTCTTATTGGGATAAATGATATTGATGCTTTGGTTTCATAAGAATAACTTTGCTTTCTACCAATTTTGGAATTAAAGTTCATTTTTAAATCGGGCTGGACACGGGTTCACATATTAATCTCCTTTCTTTTAATGATTGGGCACCATAAATTCATTCTCTTCATTGAGGTAAACGAATTGATGCTTTGGTTTCATATAAACAACTTCTCTTTCTACCATTTTTTAAAATTAAAGTTTGTGTTTCACTGGGATGAACATGGATTCACATAATAATCTCTTTTCTTTTAATCATTGGGAACCATAAATTCATTCCCTTCATTGGGATAATTGAATTGATGCTTTGGCTTCATAAGAAAAACTTCACTGCCCTTCATTTTTTAGAATGAAAGTTCGTCTATCAATTGGGATAAACATGGATTCACATAATAATTGCCTTTGTTTCCATCATTAGAGACCGTAAACAGATTCACCTTGTTGGGATAAATGACATTAATGCTATGGTTTCATGAGGTAGAATTCTCTTTCCACTAATTTTAGAATTAAAGCTCACCTTTCAATCGAGACAAACATAGATTCACACAATAATCTCCTTTCTTTTGGTGATTGGGCACCACAAATTCATTCCCCTTTGTTGGGATAAATGTTTTAATGCTTTGGTTTCATAAGAGAAACATCACTTCCCACCATTTTTTAGAATCAAGGAGCATCCATCAATTGGGATAAACAAGGATTCATATAATAATCTCCGTTCCTTTCATGATTAGGAATCATAAACGCATTATCCTCATTGGAATAAATGATATTGATGCTTTGGTTTCATAGGAAAAACTTCCCTTTCTACAAATTTTAGTATTAAAGTTTATCTTTTAGTCGAAATAAACTTGGATTCACATAATAATCCCTTTTCATTTAATGATTGGGCACCAAAAATTCATTTTCCTTATTGGCATAAATGAATTGATGCTTTGGTGTCATAAGAAAAACTTCTTTTTGTACCATTTTTAGAATTAAAGTTAGTCTTTCAATTGGGATAAACAAGGATTCACATAATAATCTCATTTTTTTTATTTATTGGGCACCATGAATTCATTCTCCTCATTGGGATAAATGAATTAATGCTTTAGTTTCATAAGAAAAACCTTACTTTCCACTACTTTCTAGAATCAAAGTTCGCCTATCAATTGGGTAAACATGGATTCACGTAATAATCTCCTGGGTTTTCAAGATTAGGAACCATAAAGACATTCTCCTCTTTCGGATAAATGATATTGACACCTTAGTTTCATAAGAAAAACTTCACTTCCTGGCTTTTCCTAGAACCAAAGTTCATCTATCAATTGGGATAAATATGGATTCACGTAATAATCTCCTTTGTTCTCATAGTTAGGAACCATGAACACTTTCTTCTTATAGGGAGAAATGATATTGATGCTTTGGTTTCATAGGAAAAGCTTCTCTTTCTACCATTTTTAGTATTAAAGCTCATCTTCCAATAGGAAAAACGCGGATTCACATAATAATCTCTTTTCTTTTAATGATTGGGTGCCATAAATTCATTCCCCTCATAAGGATAAATGAATTGATGCTTTGGTTCCATAAGAAAAGCTTCTTCTTCTACTATTTCTAAAAGTAAAGTTCATCTTTCAATTTGGATAAACATGGACTCACATAATAATGTCCTTTCTTTGCTTGATTAGGAACCTTAAACACATTATCCCCATCTGGATAGATGATATTGATGCTTTGGTTTCATAAGAAAAACATCTCTTTCTACCATTTTTAGAATTAAAGTTCACCTTTCAATTGGGA
>JBBYHO010204659.1:0-32469 GCA_038382025.1 Adansonia gregorii | reverse complement strand
CTTGACTAAACTATCACATCAAGCAGAGGTGAAAACAAGTTTGACCAAGGCTAAACCATTGTGTCAAATGAAATGAAGGAGGAGTTTGACTAGGGCTAAACCATCATGTAAAATGAAGGTGAAAAAAAGTTTAACTAAGGTGAAACCATCATGTCAAACAAAATTAAAAAAAAGTTTGATCGGGCTAAACCATCACGTTAAACAAAAATGTAAAAAAAGTTGAACCAGGGCTAAACCATCACATCAAATAAAAGTGAAAAAAGTGTGGGCTAAACCATCATGTCAAATAGAGGTAAAAAGAAGTTTGACCATGGCTAAACCATCAAGTCAAATAAAATAAAAAGAGTGTTTGACTAGGGCTAAACCATCACATTAAACAAAAAAAAGTTTGACCAAGGTAAAACCATTACATCAAATAAAGGTGAAAAGAAGTATGACTAGGGAAAAACCATCACGTCAAATAAAATGAGAAAAAAATTTTACTAGGGTTAAACCATCACATCAAATTAAAGTGAAAAGAAAGTTTGATCAAGGCTAAACCATTATGTCAAACAAAAGCGAAAAAAAGTTTAACCAAGGCTAAACCATCATGTCAAACAGAGGTGAAAAGAAGTTTACCGATTATGTCAAATAGAGGTGAAAAGAAGTTTGACTAAGGCTAAATCATCACGTCAAACAGAGGTGAAAACTAGTTTGACTAGGCCAAACTATTACATCAAATGAGAGCAAAAAAAAGTTTGACCAGGGCTAAACCATCACGTCATAAGAAATAAATAGGGAGTTTGACTAGGGCTAAACCATCACATCAAACGGAGGTGAAAAAAGTTTGACTAGGGTGAAACCATCAAGTCAAATGAAATAAAAAGGAAATTTGACTAAGGTTAAACCATCACATCAAACAGAGGTAAAACTAAGTTTTACCAGGGTGAAATCATCACTTCAAACAAAATGAAAAGCAAGTTTAATCAAGTTTAAACCATCACGTCAAATGAAAGTAAAAAGAAAGTTTAACCAAGGCTAAACCATCACATCAAACAAAAGCTAAAAAAAGTTTAACTAAGGGTAAACCATCAGGTCAAACAGAGGTGAAAAGAAGTTTGACCAGGACTAACCCATCACGTCAAACAGATGTGAAAAAAAGTTTGACCAAGGCTAAACTATCATGTCAAACGGAGGTGAAAAAGGAGTTTAACTGAGTAAAATATAACAAGACTTGACCAAGTACAACCAAGTAAGCAAGAACTTGACCAAGTACGGTCGATTGAGGATAAACCATAATAAGGTTGAAGTAATCTGGTATTTGAGATCTTTGAAGAAAGCTTGATGTACATTTTAATTTTAAAGCAATATCTATTCTGATAGTGTTTTCTTGCTTTATTACTTTATAATTATGGATTACACAATCATGAGTATAGATGCATGATAAATGAACATGGATTTTCATGATTGGATTTATTCTTTATTTTTATATTTTTCATTCATTTTTTTTAAATCATGATTCAACCCACTTCAAAAGCTTGAAAGCATCTTCAAAAAGTGTAAAGAATATTTCTGGTGGTAAGGGGGCAATCTTGAATCTGACATTGTCTTTATAGAAACAATTATTCTTGCACTCTAAAGAGTTCAGATTATGATGCACCAACATTATCTAGTGACTAAAAAACAATGGTATGATTAAGAATATGTAGGGGATGCCCCTTATGGTCATGCAGTGCATCAATACCGTCTAATGGTTGAGAAAAAGGGATACGATTAGAAATATAGGCCATATCCCTACCCAAAGAGAAAACAAGACTTTGTGATGCATCAATACCATTTAGTGGTTGAGGAAAAAGGATATGATCGAGAATATGGGCAATGTCCCTGCCGCAAGATAAAATAGGACTTTGTGATGCATTAATACCATCTAGTGGTTTAGGAAAAAGAATATGATTGGAAATGTGGGCAAATCCCTACCCCAAGAGAAAGCAAGATTTTATGATGCATCAATACTATCTAGTAGTTAAAGAAAAGGGATTTGATTAGAAATGTATGGGGGATGCCCTTTTTTGATCCATTTGTGGTTTTCAAAATGTAACAAAGACCTGACATTTCCATCAACTCTTTTGATAGCTAGACCAAAATGATGAATTCCTTTTAAGAGGTTAAGCTTCTTTCATCATCAAAATTTTATCTAAGACCGTTAGTTATCCATCCTTAATGTTTCCTAGAATGTTTAAAGTAATTAAGACATGAACCAAGATTTTCATAATGTTTTGACCTCATTCCAAAGTAACTCAAAGAAATTAGTCTATTATCTATTTTAATCAATTTTTATTTTTTTAAATCACTAATTATCATTTAGCAAAAATATTAGCACAATAAAAAATATAGTCTATTGCATTTCAAGGAAAAAATAGAATATTGGCTTTTTTTACAAAAATAATCGTAAAATGCCCAAGGAAAGATTCACAAAGATAATGGTAAATGTCAAAGAAAAGGTCTAGACAACTGAATTCAAATTTTCAAAGATTTCTTCTGAACAAACTATCTGTTTATATATAGATCCATCTTTTAGAGATGCATTTAATTATATCATGCCTACGATTTGATCATTTCTTTCTTTGCTTAAACGACCTTTTTGGGTTTTAAACTTGAAGTCTCCCCCTATACCACCTTTAATCGAACGTCTTGTTTGAGTTTTTGTTAAATTTTTATTTTTTTCTTTTTTTTAAAATTTTTTTATGTTTTTCAAGCATAGTATTTTTTTACATTATTCGCGTTGATGGGGTTTGGCAAGAGATCTCCATCTAGTTCAGAAAGGATCAATACACCTCTTAAGAATGCCTTATCAACCATATAGTGCCTTTCCTAATTGGGTGCCTATTTGCTTCATGGATCTTTTTGTATCGAGAAGATTTTCTTCAACAGCAGTTCTCTTTCATGAAGTTGTCTTGGATGAATCTTCTTATCATTGGCATTCATTATCCTTTTTTAGTACATTTGCCCATGTTACATCGCTTTAAACCTTTTTTTAATAAAGTTCAAATGTTTATAGCGATCTTATGTATATTAAATTTTTCCAATTTGGTCTCCATTAATATTCAAAGTGATGGGATCTTGACTTTAATTGGTAGTGTTACCTCTGTGCCATATACCAATGAGTAAGATATTACCCTAGTCGAGGGCTGTATTGAGGTTCGATAAGCAAAGAGAGTGAATGGAAGCTTCTCATGCCAATCTTCATAAGTTTTCACCATTTCTCCTACAATATTCCTAGTATTTTTACTGGCAGCTTTTATAGTCCTATTTATCTTTGGTCGATATGTGAACAAATTATGATGAGAAATTTTAAGCTAGGTACAGGCCGCTGTCATCAATTTATTATTCAAGTTGAAGGCATTATCTGTTATAATTCTTTTAGGGACCCTGAATCTATAAATGATATTGGCCTTTAAAATTTTAATCACCACTAATCTTATGTCATTTGCAAAAGAAGTGGCTTCCATCCATTCAATGAAATAATCAATAGCCACCAAGACGAAAATATGCCAATTCGATGCTACAGGAGTAATGGGTCTGATGATATCCGTACCCTATATAGAAAAAGGCTATGTCACAGTCATGACATGTAACGGTGAGGCTGAGACATGAACATTATCAGCATAGATTTAACACTTATGGCACTTTTGGGCGCATTTGATACAGTTACTCTCCATAGTCATCTAGAAGTTGCCCAATCTCTTGATTTGCTTTCTTTCTTGTATCTGTTGGAACGAATCCCACAAACCCTTTCATTTACTTCTTCTATTATTTTTTTTCTGAAGCATTAGCACACTTTAAAAATGTTTGGTCAAAACTTTTTTTATACAAAATCTTTCCATCCAAAACAAAATTCAGTGCTAGCCTTCTTAAGGTTTTCTTACCAGTTTCTAAGGCATTTGGCAGATATACTTGATCTTTTAAATAATTTATGATGTCATGATACCATGGAAGGCCATCTACCTCAATCTCAATATTGTGGTAGTATATAGGGAATTCATAAATATTCATCTCAATGGGTATCACCTTCTACCTCTTGTTTACTTTGTACCTCGAAGCCAAAGTGGCTAAGCATCTACCATTTGATTGTCATCACAAAATAAATGAAAGAAGTCTATTTCTTTAAGTTCTTCTAGTAATTCTAGAAGTAATTTTCTATATTACTACTACCTTGAGTCTTGCGTTTCCTATTCTTCACACAGTTGGTAAATTACCAAGGCTAAATCTTTATAGACTTTCAATACTTAGACCTTCTTTTCTAATGCTGCTCGAAGCCTCATAATACATGCCTCATATTTCACCACATTATTTGTCTAATAAAAAATTATCTGGGCTGTAAAAAGGTAATAATCCCCTTTTAGATATATTAAAATTATGCTAATTCCAAGGCCTAATGCATTTAATGCTCCATCAAAATACATTTTCCATATAGATTATTTCGATAGCTTTTCTTCTTCTTCAACCATAATATTCATCAAGTCCTCGTTAGGGAATTCAAAATCCAATGGCTGATAATCATCCAGTGCCTGGCTTGCTAAGACTTCAGCAATGGCACTTTTTTTGATCACCTTTTGGCTTACATAAATGATATCATATTCGGATAGTAGAACTTGCCACCTAGCTATCCTTCTTGATAAAGCTGGCACTTTGAACAGATATTTGATTAGGTCTATTTTGGTGATCAACTATGTAACATGATACAACATGTACTGTCAGAGCTTTTTGCTATCTAGACTAGAGCAAAACATATCTTCTCTATTCTCTATATAGGAAAAATTAACCTTATAATTGAAAATTTCTTACTGAGGTAATAGATTGCTCGCTCCTTCTTTCCTGCCTTATCATGCTACCCTAACACACAGCCTATGGATCATTGACAAACACAAGATCAAAGCTTATCTTGAAGCAGGCAATACCAATATCAATAGGTTAAAGAGATATTGCTTAACTTTTTTGAAAGCATTTTGGCATTCATTATCTCACTCACCAGGATTTTGTTTTCACAAAAGCTGAAAAATTAGATCACACTTATCTGTGAGTTAAGATATGAATCTAGCGATGTAATTTAATCTCCCCAAGAAACTTCTAATTTTTTTTGAATGTGTGGGGATGGCAACTCTTGTATAGCTTTGATCTTATCTGGATCAACCTCAATTCCTCTTTCCCTTACAATAAAATTGAATAATTTTCCAGACCTGGCTCTGAATGTACATTTCCCCAAGTTCAGCTTTAACGATATTTTTTTAGCTTTTTAAACAACTTTTGTAGGTTTACTACATGACTTTCTTCTTAAGGGGACTTACCAATCATGTCATCAATGTACACTTCAATTTTCTTATGCATCATGTCATGGAATGGGGTGACCATTGCACTTTGGTAAGTTGCTCCTGCATTCTTCAACCCAAATAGCATTACTTTGTAATAAAATGATCCTTACATTATGACAAATATGGTTTTCTCTACATCTTCCAGAGCCATTTTAATTTGGTTATACCCTAAAAATCCATCCATGCAGGAAAATATATAGTTCTTCATAGTATTATCAACCAAAGTGTCTATATGAGGGACAGGGAATTTATCTTTTAGGCTTGCTCGATTGAGGTCCCGATAATCTACATACATTCTTACTCTTTTATGTTTTTTGGGAACCAGGACAATGTTTGCAACCCATTTTGGATATTCTGCCACCTTTAGAAATCTAGATTCAAATTGCTTCTTAACCTTTTCTTTTATCTATAAAAGCATCTCCGATTTCATTCTCCTTAGCTTCTATTGAATCGGTTTACATTTTGGCTTTAAGGGTAATTTATGAACCATAATTTTCACATCCAATCTTGGCATGTCTCGATAAAACCATGCAAAGATGTCTCAAAATTCATACTACAAGCTTATCAGATTTTTTCAGGTGGAAGCCTTTATGGAGATTCCTATTCTAACCTCCTTCTTATGATTTTCATCATTCCTTAAATTGATAATCTTAGTGGGCTTTTCATGAGGTCTTATACGCTTATTTTCTCAATTAATTATTTCTAACAAATTAGAAGGTAAGATATGATCATTGACATCTTCTTCAAGATCGACCTTATTTGAGCAAATAGTCTATTTCAAAATTAACCTCTAAATCTTGATTAGATTTGTTTGTTTCTTTGCTTAGGCAAAAGCAAGAAAGAAATGGGCAAAAGAATATGGGATATGAATGAGGCATAGATACAAAAAAGGAAAAAAATGTTAAGATAAGAAATCATAAAAGAAACAGGTGTAAGAAAGAGCTAAGAAATATTATATAAAGAAAGATTACGTGCATTTCATTTTTACCGATGATAATTTAACGTTATGAGTTTTTATAAAAAAATTCATAAGAGATAAAGTTCATTTCTTAGTTATTACTTTAGGATTAGCCTAGACTCTCTACTTCTCTCAGCACATGTCCAATTCTTTAAAACATATCCAGGGGGCATGGGTGAATCCCATAATCCTCAGTGAACTATTTATTATCTTTTCCAATGGAAGCCACATGATGCTCTTCGAAGGCTTCATTGATGACCAGAATAGCACTCTTGGTTTTTTTATCTCCATTTCCCAGATTGACTTTTACATAGCAAAAAATTTCCTTCAACGAGGGGTAAAGACTTGATTTCTGGCTTGACTATTAGCCAATACCTAGGGATAGCTGCTTCCTCTTAATATTTTTTTAAACTTCTTCTTTTGAACTTTTTTCGACTTGAAGCTTAATCCATATTTCTCTTTCTTACCATTGACATTAATGGCCTGGCTAATTCCCTTTAAACATATCTCGACTTTTTTGGCTAAGCTTTTTTCCTTACTGTTAACTTGAGGCCCATGTGCATGCTTTTTGATAGCCTCGATTTAGGGATTATTAACCTTTCTAATATAAAGGTCATGTTGATAATCTCAAAAACTCTAAAATAGCATTCCTCAATTTTAGCATTTATGCTAATGTAAGGAGCCTCTATAAATGTCATAACAATTATGCCTTCTTCCTCAGATAGACTCACCAATCTTTCATCCATTATAAACTTGACTTTTTGATTCAAGGACAATGGAATAACCTTGGCGATGTGAATCTATAGTTACCCTAACACACAATGTATGCTAAAGCGATATCCATAATGTGGAACTCGATTTCAAATGGGTAAGGACCAATTTCTAGAGTAACTAAAATAGTTCCTTTGATGTCCCTCCTTGTTCCATCAAAAGCCTTAACAATCGCATGGCTTTGTTTGATTTGGCTAACATTTACAAGCAAATGGGATAGTGTACTCCATGGCATGAAATTTAGAGTAGAGCCATTATCGATAAGAACCTCGGTAGTGTCTTCCTTTTGCACCAAGTCATAATGTGAAAGGCTTTTGCTAAAGTATTACCTCCTAGCAGAATTTCATCCTTACTAAATGAGATGAAGTTATCAGTGACAATACTGCTTGCCAAGCGATCAAGTTTGTTGACAAAAATGTCTTGAGGGACATAGGCTTAATTTAGTAGTTTCAGCAAAGTATACTGATGAGGTTTAAAACTGAGCAACAGAGTTAGCAAAGAAATCTTCCCTAGTTATTGCTTTAATTACTCCATGACACTGTATTCGTTGTGCTTGATATACTTTAAGAATTTGGCTGTTTTTTTTCCTTTACTAGTTTTTGCATTTCCTCTAAGACATCTTCAATAACTACCATCTTCCTAGATGTTTGTCCCTTTGATTTTGCCTTTGTATCAGCTTCATTGGTTTTCCTACCATATACAGGCTTGCTTCTTCTAACATGGTTGACTCTTATGATATCGATGGATGCCAATTAGGCAGTAACATCTTCTAGAGTGGTCATTGCCATATACTTCCATGGCATCTGTTTACAATCTTAATAAAGGAACAGTGCTAGTGTCTCACCATTCAGTCGGTGGGCAATATCTATCTTTAGAGGTATGGTCTGGTTGCAACAAATGATGAGAGGATGATCAATACTGTATAGGGATTATGACGATCCTTCCCTTACCATATTGACCAATTTTTTCGCTTTTGCTCTAGTCTAGTCTAAAAACTTAATCTAACCATTATTCATCATCCCTTGAATCAATGCTCAAAAATCTGGGTAACTCTATAAGGTATGCCCTAAAGTTAGGTGATACTTGCAAAAATTGACATCATCATCAAATTGTCCTTTAATGCTTTCCTGATTCTAGCTAAGGATTCTAGCTTTGGTCAAAACCATCCATACTTTCTCTAATGCTGTTTTGATCTTTTCTATACTTAACTTCCTCTATCACTTGTTTTCAATGCTTATGATATTGACTCTGTGCTCAGGATGATTTAGTAAAGGGTTTGCTGCCACATTAGGAGTCGACGCATTATCAAACTTGAAGGTGCCTCTATTAAAAAGGCTTTGACCTTTATACTTAAAAGGTTAGCAGTTTTTAATCAAGTGAC
Organism: Adansonia gregorii; assembly: GCA_038382025.1. Taxonomy (NCBI): domain Eukaryota; kingdom Viridiplantae; phylum Streptophyta; class Magnoliopsida; order Malvales; family Malvaceae; genus Adansonia; species Adansonia gregorii. Next base: position 24,011 of record JBBYHO010204659.1, on the reverse strand, counting down.
CTGGCAGTGCATGGTATTCATAGTGTAGATTCGAGTTATACTAGCTAGGATACTTGCCTTCATATAGTTTGGCAAAAATTAGCACTACTAGCCTTGCTTCTAAAAGTTTGTTGAACATTTCTTTATACAAGAAAGGAAAAGGGTTAAAATAGGGTCTGGTTGGATTGGTTCTTTAGGGTTGTGTATTGGTGTTAGATCTTGGCTAGTTTTGGGGAAGTACGTTTGGAATGGTAGCTTGGATAATTGTTGAAATGGGTACTATAGGTGTGTTGCATGGATAAGTGTTTTGGGGTATTTGTCTTCGATTTTGATAATAAGGGCTACTCCTAGGCAATATGGCTGGCTCACATAACTGACTAATGGTGTTTCATCCTTTTTCTTTGCTGGTCCTAGCTTCTTTACACTTGGGGCCTCTGTTGATGTAAGCTTTCTGGCCTTAATGGCTGATTCGATCATTTCTCCAAATATTATAAGATTAAAGAAATTCTTTGTAGCGTTCTCTACCACCTTGTCATAATACGGCAGACGCAAAGTATTGACAAATAACATTATCATTTCCTTCTCTGTCAAGGGCAGTTGGACTTGAGAGGCTAAGTCCCTCTATCATTGGGCATATTCTTTAAAGGATTTGTTGACTTCTTGTCTAAATTTTGGAGGGTCAATCAATTCAGAGCCTACTTAGCTATGTGCTTGTATTACTAAAGAAAAGCACTTACCAAGTTAGCCTAGCATTTAATTGAGACATGATTCAAATCATTGTACCATCTCAACATCGATCCTGATAGGTTTTTTTGAAAATAGTGGATTAGGAGTTTATTATCCTGTGAGTATCCCACCATATTTCTGACAAATATTTTGATAGGGGGATGTGATGCCTTTACACTTCTCAAACTCTGGCATCTAAATTTGGAAGGGAGAACAAGATCTGAAACTAAGCTGAGGTCTTCAACATCCATACTGCTATATAATTCAGCCCCTTCTATGGCTTTTAACCTTCTTTCAAAGAGTAGTAGTTTTACCTTTTCCTTGTTTTTTTTTTTGCCTTAACTACTTATTTGGCCTTTTGCTTACCTAGTCCCGTATATTCCTTTTGGACAAGAATAGCTTGCTTAGTTGTTTCTTAAGGTATGGCCTCAGGGTTTATGATAATGATTGGTAGAGGAATAGCTCCCTAGGCCCTATGTTGTACATTCTGGGCATTGATCGATGCTGGGTTGGTGCCTAATTCTTCAATTGGTGCCCCTTAGATCCTCTAGTGGGAGCAGCATTAATATTTGCTTCCTGTATGGGGTGAGTTGACCCTCTAACTAGTAGTAGCTCCATCATCTATGCGATTTGAGCGTAAAGTTCATCCTACCTTTTCAACATGGCCTCTTGAGCATACTTGTGGCTTTCCTCGAGTCATTCTAATCCTGCGATATGGTCTTTAGCCATTCTTCTTGCTCTTGCACTGGTGTAGTAACTATATGTGGGTATTGATGAATATAATTGGTCTCGATTAGCAATGGTTAAACCTTGCGTGAATTCAAAAATTTTTGAAAATTAAGTAATTATTAATATATCAATAATCATGTGTATGTGCATATATGCATGAGTAATGAATGTATTCAAGGGCATTTGCTTTACTACAAGACTTTAAAATCCATAATTTCCATTGATTTTAGAAAGGAATTACATATCATTTATCATATTAGAATTATGTCCATAGAACTTCCTAATTTGTTCATATTGCTTTTTGACTTGTTTCACTGGGCCAAATTTGCCAATTGGGTTGATCTCTCTTTAAAGTCCTTGGATCTTTTCTACGATATCCCTTACTTGGATGACTATTGAGTGAATTTGTTTTGTCAGATGATCAATATAAAACTGTCTTATTCACCGCAACGAATTGGCCGTGCACTTGTCACGTTCATCTCCGACATAGCAAAACTTATTATCCTAATAGACATTCATTTCTTCATATGCTTGGGCCCATTCCTCATTGTTAAGCTCTCTTTGAGACAACTCTTGTCTTACTTGCCCCAAAGCTAAACTGAATGCTTTTTTTTCTTGGAGTAATTCTATTATCCTTTCCCGTTCTTGGTGAAGGGCATTTTTGAGCTTCTCATTCTTTTTCGTGGACCTTCTTCATTGTCTTCATGTATCCGCATGGACCTTTTGCTATTGTTCGAATGCAACTGCCTTGGCTTTGCTTCCCATAGCTTTAGCTTTCCATTTTCTAAGCTCTCTATAGAGCTTATGCATTTCCTTGGCAACTAAACTAGGAGATTTGCTGGAGCTCTTAGCTAGATAAATGATTTTCATCTTCTTGTTTTGTTCCACCCAATCATGATTCATTAAAGTGTACTGCTACTCCATTTTCTAAAGATCATTTTCTTTGGCTTCCATCTTCCTCTTTAGATACATGATCTTTTCCTAGAGGGCTTGATTCTTGGCTATCGCTCTTTTTTTGGTCTTTTTCTACCTCTTCTCTAATTAACTCCACTTCAAAAGGCATGGGAGGCTTTGGTTGAATGGTTGCTTAAAGAATGACCCCCTCTGTGCTGGGAATAACCAAATCACAACCTCAAATTTATCTCCATGTGTCGTACCCAAGAGTGGACTCATCCGTGTAAGAAAGTAGCCCAGACTTGTATCTCTCTTTCTAATGTATGGTAGTTGTCGGAAGCATGTTCTTGCATCATTCCCCATGATAATCCAAATCCACACTAGCCAAATCAAAAGTCATAGGGATGAATATTACTATCAGACCAAAAGTGGTGCATATCTGAGTGTGCCTTATAATCTGAGCAAAGGCGTAAATGACAATTGACCGCACCTATACAGGACAGATTTGGGTGCGAACCAAGGAGCTCTCTTTGTTATCTTTTTTAGGGTTAAGTTCTTCAATGATGCAACCCATTAATTATTCGTTGATGATCGTGGCCAATCTCTCTCCATAAAATGTTGGAGAGGGATAGAGTATAAAAAATAGTGTCTAATCCTATCAATGCCATCTCCTTAAAAATGGCTATGGGCCCAAATATATAGCATAATGCACTCTCAAAGAATCTACTTTCACCCGACTTTCGACACACATTTAGTGCTTGAATGATTTATGCTAAGATGGTGGGGCAAGATGTATGTTCCACTTCAACTGGTTAAAGAGCTTAATCACTGCTACTTCCACATGTCTGAGCACTATTTTGGAAGAAAACCAACCCATATATGGCTAAAGCAAATGCATCAAGGGCTTTCTTTTTTCTAGCTGATCCCTAATACTCATTCAAAAATTGCCACGAAATGTTGTGATATTGCCTTTATGTTCAAAGCAAAGAGGTCGGGGAGATAAATCAAGGATCTGCTCCAATCTATTTCTATAACTCGTTGGGTTAAGCTCTTTGTAGTAGATAGGGCTTGTCTCCACTTGTCTCAACCCTCATAATGATGCAAGCTCTTCTATGGTGGGGGTCTTGTCATCATGGTTAAATGAAAAGCATCGATAAGAGTGGTCTTAGAATTCTATCAAAGCTTAAACCAAGCATTCATCTATAAGGATCTACAACAACATGGACATATGTCCATATCTTGTTGTAAACTAGGTTTGCTTGGCTTTATCCCATCCTTCCCACATATGTACAATTTCAGAAATATTATTTTGTTTGAGATCTAAGTGTGCAATCTTCGACAATCTTGATACAAAGTCCCTAGGCATACAGTCCCTTAATTTTCTCTCATTCAATTCGAACTCTGTGTAAACTTCTTCAAAAGTTTTGGAAATAACCACCACTTTTGCTTGGTTCACCGTAAAATTGAATGGAAATTAGCTAGATCTGAAATCAGGCCTAAAGAAAACACCCATAATGCAAATGAATGATGCACAAGAAGGACAAGAAAAGAAAAAAGTAAAAAAGTTAGTCTCCATGAAATAAATATTCCAAATAATAAAACATAGCAATAAATAATATCACAAAGATGTAATTGAAATAAAGCAGGCAAATAAAGAAAAAAAAGGTACACATATCCCTTTATATGTTCCCAACCTTGGTGACACCTATAGTAAGGGCATGGTGCTGACTGGAGAGCTACCAAAATTCACGATATAAGGTTTGGGTCGGATCTCTAAATTGGTACTTGAATTACCCCTAGTCTAGAACGGACTAACGAGGTACCTTTTCCTTATCCATCACGTATTTATGTCAAAAAAGGTTCAATTCAAGTGGAAGTATCTTCCATGCCCATAATGAGGCTAACACCTCAGGTAAGCATAGGAATTTACACCCAGTAGGCTTTTCACTGGCCCAAACAGAGGCTAACACCCCAGAAGGCAAACCTAGTTCACCTCCTCCTAAATCATTAGGTACTTATGTCCCTCCCACATTAGACAGAAGGGAAACTATTGCAAATGTGCACAGTGTGTGAAGGGATAGGCATACCCCTTTTTAAAATAAAAAGAAAATACACAAACATTGACTTAAAAATAAAATCTCATAAAGAAAAATTTTTCGAAATGGGAATCAAAACCAAATACCAATTGAAACCGGATTAATTAAAATTTAATTAACACATGATCAATTTTAGGCCTAACTCTCTAGGTGTAAATCCTAACCAAGCCCAACTTAAATGGCCCTTGACTATATAAGTGGTGGTGTATCATTATTTCAAAACTATTTATTTTACTTTTTTTTAGGGGGCCATATCAATATTAATATTCCCTTATTTTTGGGGACTCGATAGTTAAGATGAATTGTTTACCCGTCTTAACCCTAAATAGTCATTACAAAATGATAATTTGTTTAGAGTCGCCACTAATTTATTTTAGCCATGTGAGATTGTTCACCTATCAAAATTAATACTTTAAGGGTCATGAAACCCTAAAGATAAATTCCATGGTCTAAAAATACCAGAGATTATTTTTAAGGGTTTAGGAGTTGGTTATAGCCACAAGTAAGGATCGACCTTCTCGTGGTGCCTAAAATTGGTACCTTATTAATCATGGTTAATTTGAACTTTAACTTTTTATCTGGCTTCAATATGTGGTACTTAATTACAATCCCATTTTATTAAAATAAGATTTTATTATTCCATAAGAGAAAATCAGGATTTTACATTTTAAAAATCGAAACATCTTATGCACCCTTATAGAAAAACCAATGGGACATGAAAGTTTTCATTTTTCCCTTTTATACCCTAACAAAAAACCAAAGGGACATAAAAGGTTCTAAAAAACCAAATGTCTTTCACATCCTACTAGAGTACCTGTTAGAATGTGAAAGGTTTTTATTTGTATAAAATTCCCAATTTCCATTTTGAAAAAGGTATCTCGTCATTAGAATAATCCGTGAAACCCCTATCACATATGGGTGAAAGGAGTTTCATGCATCACTCTAACTCTGAGACATTGCCTTTATTTTACTAAGACATATGAAATTTATTTGAAACAAAAATAAAAGACCTATGACTCGATTTGGATACTTTGGTACTAATTCGAATCTAAGGACTAAAAAGATAAAAGAAAAACGAACCTATCCTTAAAGTATACATCGACATGAAACACCCGGTGGTTACTTAAGACTAGGTTTTAAGAACAATTAAAATATCCTTAAGGTTTACTGACACTGAGGGGCCCGGTAACAACTTAGGATTTGGTTCTAAGGAAAATAAAAAAAAATTCCTAAGGCCTACCCTCGACACAAAAGCACCCGGTAACTACTTAGGATTAGGTTTTAAGGAAAATTAAAATATTCCTAAGGCTTACCATCGACACTAAGGCACCTGATAGCTACATAAGATTGGGTTCTAAGGAAAATTAAAATATTTCTAAGGCTTACCATCGACACTAAGGTACCCAATAACTACTTAGGATTACGTTCTCAAGAAAATTAAAATATCCCTAAGACTTACCGTTGACACTAAGGCACCCAATAAATACTTAGGATTGGGTTCTAAGGAAAATTAAAACATTCCTAAAACTTACCATCAACAGTAAGGCACCTGGTAAGGAAAATTATGAAAATGTCCCTTGAATATACCTTCGACATGAAAAAACTTAAGGTAAAAAATTACAAAAATGCCTTTGGGATATACCTTTAACATAAAAGTATCCCCTTACACCTAATGGACTAAAAAATGACCTTAAAAAGCTAAAAGAACCTTAAACATTCACCTTTGGCATAAAAGCATCCTAGTGAAGAAAATTGTGAAAATGCCCTTAGGGCATAAATTTGGCATGAGAGTATCTGGAACCTCTAATGGGCTCGAAAGGATAAGTAATGATGATTCTTACTCTAAACGGGTAATTTATATTACAAAAATGACTTAAACTATGAAAATTACTCATGGGTCCCTAAATTTCTCAAAATTAAATATTAGTCCTAAAATGGTTTAAAATGCTAAAAAAGATATAGTATTTTTTTGACCCAAAAACGCCCTAAATGAGAAGTTTAAATTTTAAAATAACCTAACATGCAAAAAAACCATTAAGTCTTTAAATTTTCAAAAATTACATTTCGTACCCTAACAAGGAACCAAAAGAATGCAATAGGTTTTTATTTTTTTAGCACCTTACCGAGGATCAATCAGATGCTAAAAATATTTAAAATAATCAAAGTGGATGGTTTCATGCTAAAGATACCATTTTGTCCTAAAAATGCCAAATTTCCCTAAGGGTCCCTAAACTTTCTCGATTTTCTACTTAGGCACCTAAGTTAAAAAAAAAAACCTAAATCATCATAAAATACAATTAATCAAGTAAAAATCGGCATGTAAACTATGAAGAACATCCATAAGAAGGTTCAGTCAAACACTTTTAACCAAAAAAGAAAATTTTCCATTTTTGAAACTAGCACCTAAACTTTGAGAAATTGCAAAATACCCCCTAAAATGCGAAAAATACCTAGAGCATGATATGAAATACCCAAAATTAGTTTCCAAGTTATCCATGAAGCTTTCAAACAAATCCTTTGACCATATAGCAAAAATTGCTATTATTTGTAAATTAGTCGCTATCCTTTCCCAAAATTGCAAATTGGCCCTTACACGATTAAAATGTAAATTAAGCTTTAAATGAATCAAAATAATCACAAAAGTTACATAAATGATCATAAGCAAAATTTGGTCACTTCTTTCTGCCCCTAGAAAATTTTTTTCGATATTTACACAAAAGTTCCTAAACTTTTTTAAATTACAAAAAGACCCCAAACTAAACAAAATGTATTTTGACTTGATAATGCATAAAATACACTCCTAAGAGTGCAAGTGTACTTCGGTCAAGCATATAGGTCTAAACAAAGATTTTTTTATTCTTTATTCTTTATTTATTTTTTCGGATTAGCCCTTAACTTTTTATATTTACAAAATGACCAAAAAAGAACATATACAAGTTCGAATTTCGGCTAACACCTAAACAATCTACCAACCAACTTTTTTTTAAACTCAATAATCACATATTCACATTTTATTTGACACAAATTAGCACCATTGTATGATAAAATTATAAAAATAAGTATACAAACATGTGATTTCACCATAATAACAAGAAAACACTAAAAAAAATAAAATATATATGAACATATATACGACAAACAAAACACCAAAACCAACATTATATCAACATAAACATGATTCATAAAGAAAATAATTTACTAACAAAAAGAAATGAAAAAAAATAAAATCAAGGAAATTAGTTCTTGGCCCTTATGCTTAGTCTTTCAACATGGATAAAAAAATCCATGAATTTAAGCATATTTTTGGCTCACCAAAGAGAAGAAAAATCTATCAAACAAACAAAACTTCAAAGATTTAAGTGGAGATTTATACCTTAACAAAGCTTTGAATTTTTTCTCAAGCATTTTCTTTTTTTTTGGCTTCACTCAAATTAAAACACTTAAAGAAAACATCCTTCCCCAGTTATGGGGGAGGATGATTCCACCAAGGAATCTTCCTCGGCCAAAATTTCATGTCTTTTTCATCCTTTTTTTCTTTTTTTTTTTTTACGTTAAGCTTACTTGTTTGGTTGCAAATAATAAATGTTGTGTCATAAGCCTATACCTTGTTATCTTTTCTTACAAGCCACTCTATTATCAAGCTCATGATGAAGTTGATCAGCTCATGTAATAGGTAATTAGGATGTAACCAACTTGGTTAGAAAGTAATAGGATGAGAAAACAAGCTAGTTAGCATGTAACTAGTTGGAAAAATTAAATAAAATAAAATTTTCAAAAATCAAAATAAAATTAGAATTAATGTTATTGATCATAAACAAAATTGTAGAAATGAAATGGTGCAAAAGATTTTGATTGGAAGTTAAAAACTCATAAAATTTTACGAGAGATGCCTTAGTGTAAGAAAATTAACATATATAAAAAAAATCTAAAACCCATGACAATATTAGATAAATTTTAAAAATTTTAAACTGAAGAAAATTCCTCTGAAAACATTTGTGGAAGGAAAACTTGATTTTTCAAAAACAAGGGAAGTTTAAGAGAAAAAAATCAGAACACATGAAAATGAATGAATTTTTGAAAACTGAATTAAGGTGGGTCAAATAAAAATATTTGATAAATTTTAAAAATCATAAACAAAGAAAAATCACCCAAAAACATTTACAAAGTAGAAAACTCTGTATTTCAAAAATAGGAAAATTTCAAGAAAAAATTTCAAAACTCATGAAAATAAATGAATTTTTCAAAACTAATTTAGTGCGAATCAAGCAATAACATTGGATGAATTTTGATATTTGAAACTCGAGAGGTTTCCACCAAAAATTTTACGAGTAAAAAAAACTCATATTTTAATACCCAAAAAAATTACAAAATTTCATTGACACTGAAGCAAAATAAATTCAAGGCCACATATTATTCAAAACATTAATTTCTAAGGTGAAGAAAATGAACTTGTAAAATTTTGAAAATAGATCAACAAGAACCAAAAGTAAAATTCACGAGCATGACACTTGTAAGATTATAAAATTCAAAATTCATTTGTAAACTTTACAGTTTAACACTTCATGGTAGAAGTGGCAATACATATTTCTCCTTGAATATTTATGATTTTTTAGGGTGAGAATTAGTATAAAACCACACCGGTGTCGGTAAAAATATCCAACCATCAATTTCTCAAGTTTTTCAAAAAATCTCAAGAAATTCTTAAAAATAGAAAAATTAAACGTGAGATCGTCAACATAGATAATTTCCAAAATTTTTCAAAAACTTGTTTAAAAACAAAAATATTTCCTTTATGGATTTGTCCTTTTTATCGAGAAAATGAATTTTTTCATTATGTGTATAAATAGTTATTTACATATGACTGATTAAAATTACAAAAATGTGAAACCGCTTTGATGGAAGTTGACCTCCATCAGAGTGGCCATTACATTTACGTTCTTGAATACTTGGGACTTTCAAGGACAGATAGCCCAGATAAAATTAGGTGTCTACACCTTAGAATCAAAGTTCATCTTTTAAATGAGACAAGCTTGGATTCTCATAAAAATCTTCATTTTTTCTAGTGATTTGGCACCATAATCACTTTCTCCTCATTCAGATACATGATATTGTTGCTTTAGTTTGGCAAGAAAACCTTTTCCTTCCACTATTTCTTTTAGAATCAATACTCATTTGTTAAATAAGATAAACTAAGATTCTCATAATAATCCTCTCTCTTTTTGTGATTAGGCACTACGATCAGTCTTTCCTCATTGGGATACATGACATTGACATTGATGCTTTTGTTTGGCCAGAAAAGCTTTTTTTTTCAACGTTTATCTTAGAATCAAAGTTCATATGTTACACGAGACAAACTTGGATTCTTGTAATAATCTGCACTTTTTCATGATTAGGCACTATAAACATGATCTTCTCATTGGCATACATGATATCAATGCTTTGGTTTGGAAAGAAAAGCTTTTATTCTCACCAATTTCCTTAGAATCAAAATTCATTCGTTAAATGAGATAAACTTTTATTCTCATAAGAATCTCCATTTTTTAGTGATTGGGCATTATAATTACTTTCTTCTCATATAGATACAAGTTATTGTTGCTTTGGTTTAGCAAGAAAAGCTTTTCTTTCCACCATTTTCTTTAGAATCAATGTTCGTATGTCCAATAAGACAAACTAGGATTCTCATGAGAATCCCCTTTCTTTTTATGTTTAGGCACTATAACCAGTTTTTCCTCGTTAGGATATGTGATACTGATGCTTTTATTTTGTGAGAAAACTTTTCTTTCTTGTATTTACCTTAGAATCAAAGTTCATCTACCAAATGAGACAAACTTGGATTCTTGTAATAATCTGCATTTTTTTATGATTAGGCCTTATAATTATGATCTTCTCATTGGCATACATGATATTAATGCTTTGGTTTAGAAAGAAAAGCTTTTCTTTCCATCATTTTTCTTAAAATCAAAGTTGGAACATCACATGCGACAAACTTGGGTTCTTATAAGAATCCGCATTCCTCTTGTGATTGGGCACTATAATCATATTCATCTCTTTGGCATTCACAATATTGATGCTTTGGCTTGGCAAGAAAAACTTTTCTTTCCACTATTTTCCTTGGAAACAAAGTTCATCCGTTAAATCAGACAAGCTTGGATTTTCATAAGAATCTATATTGTTTTGGTGATTAGGAACTATAATCAATTTTTTCTCATTTGGATACATGATATTGTTGTTTTGGTTTGGCAGGAAAAGCCTTTCCTTGCACTATTTTCTTTAGAATCAATGTTCATTCATCAAATGAGATAAATTAGGATTCTTAAATAATCCTCTTTTTTCTTATGATTAGGCACTATAATCAGTTTTTTCTTGTTTAGATACACGATATTGATACTTTTATTTGGTGAGAAAAGTTTTTTCTTCCCTGCATTTATGTTAAAATCAAAGTTTATTGTGAACTGAGGCAAACTTGAATTCTTGTAATAATCTACATTTTTTTCATGATTAAGCACTATAATCGTGATATTTCTATTGGCGTGCATGATATCCATGCTTTGGTTTGGAAAGAAAAGCTTTTATTTCCACCACTTTCTTTAGCATTAAAGTTCAACCGTCAAATGTGACAAACTTGGATTCTGATAAGAACCTCTATTCTTTTTATGATTAGGCATTATAATCACATTCTTCTCTTTGGGATTATGATATTTATGGTTTGGCTTGGCTAGAAAGACTTTTTTTCCACCATTTTCCTTAGAATCAAAGTTTACCTATTAATTGAGAAAGCTTAGATTCTCATAAGAATCTTTATTTTTCCTAGCGATTGGGCACATAATTACTTTTTTCTCATTTGGATACATTATATTGTTGCTTTGGTTTGGTAAGAAAAGCTTTTCCTTCCATCATTTTCTTTAGAATCAATGTTCATCTATCAAATGAGATAAACTAGGATTTTCATGATAATCCCCTTTCCTTTTATGATTAGGCATTATAATCAGTTTCTCCTTATTGGGATACACAATACTGATGCTTTCATTTGGTGAGAAAAACTTTTTTTTCCTACATTTACCTTAGAATCAAAGTTTATCCACTAAATGAAGTTTATCCATTAAACGAGACAAACTTGGATTCCTATAATAATTTGCATTTTTTTTCTTGATTAGGCACTATAATGATGTTCTCATTAGCATACATGATATCAATGCTTTGGTCTAGAATGAAAAGCTTTTATTTCCACCATTTTCATTAGAATCAAAGTTTAACCGCCTAATATGACAAACTTGGATTCTCATAAGAACCTTTATTCTTTTTCTGATTGGGCACCATAATCATATTCTTCTCTTTGGGATACATGATATTGATGCTTTAACTTGGGAAGGAAAACTTTTCTTTCTACCATTTTCCTTGGAATCAAAGTTTGTCTGTTAAATAAGACAAGCTTGGATTTTTATAAGAACCGTCATTTTTTAGTGATTGGGCATTATAATCACTTTCTCTCCAGTTGGATATGTGATATTATTGCTTTGGTTTTATGAGAAAAGCTTTTCTTTCCACCATTTCCTTAAAATCAATGTTCGTCTGTCAAATAAGACAAACTAGGATCCTTGTAATAATCCTCTTTCATTTTGTGATTAGGCATTATGATCGATTTTTCCTTATTGGGATGCACAATACTGATGCTTTTGTTTGGCAAGAAAAACCATTCCTTCTAGTAGCTACCTTAGAATCAAAGTTCATCTATCAAATAAGACAAACCTGGATTATTGTAATAATCTACACTTTTTATGATTAGGCACTATAATTATGATATTCTCATTGGCATGCATGATATCGATGCTTTAGTTTGGAAAGAAAAGCTTTTATTTTTACCATGTTCCTTAGAATCAAAGTTTGATTGTCAAATGCGACTAACTTGGATTCTCATAAAAATCTCTATTCCTTTTGTGATTAGGCACTATAGTCACATTCTTATTTTTGGGATTTATGATATTGATGCTTTGGCTTGGCAAGAAAAACTTTTCTTTTTGCCATTTTTCACAGAATCAAATTCATCCTTTAAATAAGGCAAGCTTGGATTCTTAAAGGGATCTTAATTTTTTTATGACTAGGTACTATAATCACTTTCTCCTCATTTGGATTCATGATATTGTTGCTTTGGTTTTGCAAGAAAATCTTTTTGCCATTTTTTTTAGAATCAATGTCTGTCAGTCAAATAAGATAAACTAGGATTCTTATATTAATCCCTGTTGTTTTTGTCATTTGGTACTATAATCAGTTTCTCCTTATTAAGATATACGATATTGGTGCTTTGTTTGGCAAGAAAAAACTTTTCTATCCAATATTGACTTTAAAATCAAAATTCATTTGTTAAATGAGACAAACTTGGATTCTCATAATAATCTGCACATTTTTTTTCATGATTAGCACTATATCATATCTTTTCATTAGCATACATGATATCAGTGCATTAGTTTGGGAGAAAAATCTTTTATTTCTACCATTTTCCTCAAAATCAAAGTTCAACTGCCAAATGTGGCAAAATTGGATTCTCATAAGAATCTCTATTCTTTTTGTGATTGGGCATTATAATCACATTCTTCTTTTTGGGATTCATGATATTGATGGTTTAGCTTGGCAAGAAAAACTTTTCGTTTTGCCATTTTTCATAGAATCAAGGTTCATCCGTTAAATGAAACAAGCTTAGATTCTCATAAGAATCTCTATTTTCTTTTTATGATTGGGTACTATAATCACTTTTTGCTCATTTGGATACATGATATTGGCAAGAAAAGCTTTTCCATTCACCATTTCCTTTAGAATCAATGGTCATCGGTCCCATGAGACAAATTAGGATTGTCATAATAATCCACTTTCTTTTTGTGATTAGGAACTATGATTAGCTTTTCCTCATTGGGATACTTGATACTAATGCTTTTGTTTGACGAGAAAAGCTTTTCTTTCCATATTTACCTTAGAGTCAAAGTTCATCTGTTAAATGTAACAAACTTGGATTCATGTGACAATCTACATTTTTTCATGATTAGGCCCTATAATCATGATCTTCTCATTGGCATACATGGTAATAACACTTTGTTTTGGAATGAAAAACTTTTATTTCCACCATTTTCTTTGAATCAAAATTCGTCATTTAAATGAGACCATGAGATCCATATTTTTTAACTTGAGCACTATAATCCCTTTCTCCTCATTTGGGTACATGATGTCATTTGGCAAGAAAAGCTTTTTCATCCACTAATTTCTTTAGATTAAATGTTCGTTCACCAAATGATACAAGCTAGGATTCTTATGATAATCCCTTTTTTTATGATAAGGCACTATAATAAGTTTTTCCTCCTTGGGATACATGATACTAATGTTTTCTTCTTGCATTTACCTTAGAATCAAAGCTTATTGTCAAATAAGACAAACCTAGATTCTTGTAATAATCTATATTTTCTTCATGATTAGGCAATATAATCATGATCTTTTCATTGGCATGCATGATATCAATGCTTTGGTCTAGAAAGAATAGCTTTTATTTCCACCATTTCCCTTAGAATCAAAGTTCAATCATCTAATATGACAAACTTGGATTCTTATAAGAATCTTCATTCTTTTTTTGATTGGGCATTTTAATCACATTCTTCTCATTGGGATTCATGATATTAATGCTTTGGTTTGGCAAGAAAAACTTTTCTTTCTTACATTTTCCTTAGAATTAATGTTCATCCGTTAAATGAGACAAACTAGGATTCTCATAATAATATTTTTTTCTTTTCATGTTTAGGCAGCATGATCAATTTCTATTTATTAGGATGCATGATACTATGCTTTTTTTGGGCGAGAAAGGCTTTTATTTCTAGCATTTTCCTTAAAATCAATGTTCATTTGTTAATTGAGGTAAACTTACATTCTTGTAATAATCTGCATGTTTTCCAGGATTAGGCACTATAATCATCATCTTCTTGCAAGCATAGATGATATCAATGCTTTGGTTTAAAAAAAAAGCTTTTGTTTCCACCATTCCCCTTAGAAGTAAAGTTTAACCGTCAATTGCGATAAACTTGGATTCTCATAAGAATCTTTATTTTTTTTTTTGTAATTAGGCACTATAAACACATTCTTCACTTTAGGATTCATGATATTAATGCTTTGGCTTGGCAAAAATAGCTTTTTCTTCCACTATTTTCCTTAAAATCAAATTTCATCCGTTAACTAGGATAAGCTTAGATTCTTATAAGAATTTCCCTTTTTTTAGTGATTAGGCACTATAATCACATTCTCCTCATTTGGATAGATGGTATTATTACTTTGGTTTTGCAAGAAAAACTTTTCTTACATTATTTTCTTTCGAATCAATGTTTATCCATCAAATGAGGCAAAGAAGGATTTTCAAAATAATCCCCTTTCTTTTTATAATTAGGCACTACAATCAGTTTCTCGTTGCTGGAAAACATGATACTGATGCTTTTATTTGGTAAGAAAAGCTTTTTTTCCTGCATTTACGGCAGAATCAAAGTTCATTCATCGACTAAGATAAACTTGGATTCTTGTAATAATCTGCAATTTTTTCATGATTAGGCACTATAATCTTGATATTCTTATTGGCATACATAATATCAATGCTTTGGTTTGGACAGAAAAGCTTTTATTTCCACCATATTCCTTAGAATTGAAGTTCAATCGTCAAATGCGACAAAATTAGGCACTATAATTAGTTTTTCTCTTTGGGATTCATGATATCGATGCTTTGGCTTTGCAAGAAAAGCATTTCTTTCCACCATTTTCCTTAGAATCGAAGTTCATCTATTAAATGAGACAGGCTTGGATTCTTATAAGAATCTCCATTTTTTTAGTAATCTGGCACCATAATCACTTTCTCCTCATTTGGATATATGATATTGTTGCTTTGGTTTGGTAAGAAAAACTTTTTCTTTTACTATTTTCCTTAGAATCAATGTCCACCTGTCAAATGAGGCAAACTAGGTTTCTCATAATATCCTCTTCCTTTTTGTGATAAGGCACTATAATCTATTTTTCCTTGTCGGGATACATAATATTGATGCTTTTTTTGGCAAGAAAAGCTTTTCCTTCTAGCATTTACCTAAGAATTAAAGTTCATCTGTTAAATGAGACAAACTTAGATTCTTGCAATAATATGCATTTTTTTCATGATTAGGTACTATAATCATGATCTTCTCATCGGTATACATGACATGAATGCTTTGGTTTGGAAAGAAAGACTTTTATTACCGCCATTCTTTAGAATCAAAATTTGTTCGTTAAATAAGACAAGCTTGGATTCTTATAAAAATCTTTATTTTTTTAGTGATTGGACACTATGACCACTTTTTCATCATTTGGATACATGATATTGTTACTTTGGTTTGCCAAGAAAAGCTTTTCCTTTTACCATTTTCTTTAGAATCAATGTTCGTCTATCAAATGAGGCAAACTAGGATTCTCATAATAATCCTTTTTTCTTTATGATTAGGCATTATAATCAATTTCTTTTAATTGGGATACATGATATTGATACTTTTGTTTGTCAAGAAAAGCTTTTCTTTCCTATATTTACCTTAAAATCAAAGGTCATCGATCAAATGATGCAAACTTGGAATCTTGTAATAGTCTGTAATGTTCATGATTAGGCATAATATCATGATCTTCTCATTGGCATGCATGATATCAATTTGGTTTGGAAAGAAAAGATTTTATTTTCACTATTTTCTTTCGAATCAAAGTTCAACCGTCTAATGTGACTAACTTGGATTCTCATAAGAATCTCTATTTTTTTGTAATTGGGCACTTTAATCACATTCTTCTCTTTGGGATCCATGATATTGATGTTTTGGCTTGGCGAAAAACTTTTTTTTCTACCATTTTCCATAGAGTTAAAGTTCATCTATTTAATGAGAAAAGCTTGGATTCTTATAAGAATCTGTAATTTTTTAATGATTAGTCAATATAATCACTTTCTGCTTATTTGGATACATGATATTACCACTTTGGTTTGGTAAGAAAAGCTATTCTTTCTATGTTCTCCTTTAGAACCAATGTTCATCTATCAATGAGACAAACTAGGATTCTTATAATAATCGCTTTTTTTTGGGATTAGGCACTATGATTAGTTTCTTCTTATTCAAATGCACGATATTGATGCTTTTATTTGGCGAGAAAAGCTTTTCTTTCTAGCATTTAACTTAGAATCAAAGTTCATCTATAAAATGATACAAACTAAGATCCTTGTAATAATCTACATTTTTGTCATGAATAAGCATTGTAATCATGATCTTCTTATTGGCATACTTAATATCAATGCTTTGGTTTGGAAAGAAAAGCTTTTATTTCTACCATTTTGTTTAGAATCAATGTTCGGCCATCAAATGAGGCAAGCCAGGATTCTTATAATAATCCCTTTTTTTTATGATTAGGCACTATAATAAGGTTTTCCTTGCTGGGATGCAAGATACTAATGCTTTTGTTTGGTGAGAAAAGCTTTTCTTTCCTATATTTACCTTAGAATCAAAGTTTAATCATAAAATGAGACAAAGTTGGAATCTTTTGATAATCTATATTTTTTTCATGATTAGGCAGTATAATCATGATCCTCTTATTGGCATACATTATATCAATACTTTGGTTTGGAAATAAAAGCTTTTATTTATACCATTTTCCTTAGAATCGAAGTTTAAACATGGATTCTCATAAGAATCTCTATTTTTTGTGTCATTTGGCACAATAATCATATTCTCTTCTTTGTGATTCACAATATTGTTACTTTAGCTTCACAAGAAAAGCTTTTCTTTCCACCATTTTCCTTATAATCAAAGTTCATCCATTAAATGAGACAAGCTTGGATTCTCATAAGAATCACTATTTTTTTGATTGGGCACTGCAAGCATTTTCTCGTCATTTGGATAAATGATATCGTTGCTTTGGTTTACCATGAAAAGCTTTTCCTTCCACCATTTCCCTTAGAATCAATATTCATCCATCAAATAAGACAAACTTGGATTCTCATAATAATCCTTTTTTATATTGTGATTAGGCACTATGATCAATTTTTGCTCATTGGGATACATGATACTGATGCTTTTGGTTGACAAAAAACGCTTTTCTTTTCAATATTTACGTTAGAATCATAGTTCATCTGTCAAACGAGACAAACTTAGGTTCTTGTAATAATATGCATTTTTCTCATGATTAGGCACTATATCATGATCTTCCCATTGGCATAAATGATATCAATGGTTTAGTTTTGAAAGAAAAGCTTTTATTTCTACCATTTTCCTTAGAATCAAAGCTCAATCATTAAATGCAACAAAATTAGATTTTCGTAAGAATCTCTATTTTTTTTTTGTGATTGGGCACTATAATCACATTCTTCTCTTTGGGACTTAAGATCTTAATGCTTTGGCTTAGCAGGAAAAGCTTTTCTTTCCACCATTTTCCTTAGATTCAAAGTTCATCCTTTAAATAAGACAAACTTGGATTCTCATATAATCTTCATTCTTTTTTGTGATTGAGCTCTATAATGACTTTTTCCTCATTAGGATACATGATATTGATGCTTTGGTTTGGCAAGAAAAGCTATTCTTTCCATCATTTTTTAGAATCAAAGTTTATCCCTCAAATGCGACAAACTTAGATTCTCATAATAATATCTATTGTTTTCATGATTAGGTACTATAATCATGATCCTCTTATTGGGATACCCACTATTAATGCTTTGGTATGGAAACAAAAGCTTTTCTTCTGGCCATTTTCCTTAGATAAAGTTCATTCATTAAATAAGATAGAGTTGGATTCCCATAAGATTCACCATTCTTTTTCTGATTGGTGACGTTGTCACATTCTCCTTATTGGGATACATGATATTGATGCTTTGATTTGGCAAGAAAAGCTTTTGTTACCACCATTTTTCTTAAAATCAAAGTTCAACCATTAAATGAGACGAACTTGGGTTGTTATAAAAATCTCTATTTTTATCATGAGTAGGCACTAGAATCACAATCTTCTCATTAGGATACATGATATTGATGCTTTGGTTTGGCAAGAAAAGCTCTTCTTTCCACCATTTTCCTTGGAATCAAAGTTTGTTTGTTAAATGAGACAAACTTGGATTCTCGTAATAATCACCATTTTTTTTCGTGATTAAGCACTATAATCATGATCTTCTTATTTGGATACACAATATTAATAGTTTGGTTTGGCAAGAAAAGCTCTCCAGTCTGAGACTTGCTTTTAGAAGATAAAGAATATAATAGTTGGTTATTAGAGAATATAGATAGTTAGCTCAATTTAGCTCCTTAGCCAGTCGAATCGATGGTTAGGTGCAAAAAAGATTGCCATTAAAATTAGGCTCTTAGCCTCTTAGTGTGTTTAGACTCCTCTTATGGAACTAAAAGATGAGGGATTTCTTGGCTCTCTTTCCACCATTTTCTTTAGAATTAAAGTTTATCTGTCAGATGAGACAAACTTGGATTCTCATAATAACCCCTTTCTTTTTGTGATTAGGCACTATAATCACTTTTTCCTCATTGGGACACATAATGCGATGTTTTTATTGGGCAAGAAAGGCTTTTTTCTAGCATTTTCCATAGAATCAAAGTTCATCCATCAAATGAGGCATATTTAGATTCTCATAATAATCTTTATTCTTTTCATGATTAGGCACTATAATCATGATCTTCTTATTAGGATACATAATCTTGATGCTTTGGTATGACAACAAAAGCTTCTCATTTGACCATTTTCTTTAAAATCAAAGTTTATTCATCAAATGATACAAATAGGGATTCTAATAAGAATCTCCGTTCCTTTTATGATTAGGCAATGTAATCACATTCCCTTCATTGGGACACATGATTTTTATGGTTTGGTTTGGTTGGAAAAACTTTTGTTCCCACCATTTTTCTTAGAATCAAAGTTTATTTATTAAGTTAGACAAACTTGGATTCCCATTAGAATCTCTATTCTTTTCATGATTAGGCACTATAATCACAATCTTTTCATTAGGATACGCGATATTGATGCTTTGGTTTAGTAAGAAAAACCTTTGTTCCCACCATTTTTCATAGAATCATTTTTATTTTTTTATGATTAGACACCTTAATCATGATCATCTTATTAGGATATACGATATTGATGCTTTGATTTGGCAAGAAAAGCCCTTCTTTCCACCATTTTCCATAGAAAAGTTCATCCATCAAATACAACAAACTTGGATTGTCATAATAATCTCTATTCCTTTTTTGATTAAGTAGCATAATTATTTTCACCTTATTTGGACATGATATTATTGCTTTGGTTTTGCAAGAAAAGATTTTCCCGTCACTCTTTTCCTTAGAATCAAAGATCATTCATCAAATGAGACAAACTTGGATTCTCGTAATAATCCCTATTCTTTTTATGATTAGGCACTATAATCACTTTGTTCCTCTTTGAGATACATGATATTGATGCCTTGGTCTGGCAAGAATAGATTTTTGTTTCGTTATTTTCCCTAAAATCAAAGTTTATTTGTCAAATGACTTAAACTTGGATTCTTATAAAAATCTCCATTTTTTGGGGATTAGGCACTATTATGACATTCACCTCAATGGGATTCAAGATGTTGATGCTTTGGTTTGGCAAGAAAAGTTTCTTCTCCCACCATTTTTCTTAGAATCAAAGTTTGATCGTTGAATGATACTAACTTGGATTCTTATAAGAATCTCTTGTCTTGAAAAGATTAGGCACTATAATCACCATCTTTTTATAGTTATGCACAACACTAATGCTTTGGTTAGGCAAGAAAAGCTCTTCTTTCGATTATTTTGCATAGAAACAAAGTTCGTCCATCAAATGGGACAAACTTGGATTCTCATAATAATGTCCATTCTTTTTGTGATTAAGCACTATAATCACTTTCTTCTCACTGGTTTACAAGATATTGATGCTTCAGTGTGGTAAGAAAAGCTTTTCTTTCCCCTATTTTCCTAAGAATCAATGCTTATCCATTAAATAGGACAAACTTGGATTCAGGTAATAATCTCCATTTTTTTTCATGATTAGGCATTATAATCATGATCTTCTTATTGGCATACATGATATTGATGCTTTGCTTTGGCAAGAACAACTTTTTCTTTGCCATTTTCCTTAATATCAAAACTCATCTTTCAAATATGATAAACTTAGATTTTTATAAAAGTCTCTATTATTTTTATGATTGGGCATTATAATCACATTCTCCTCTTTGGGATCCATGATATTGATGCTTTGGCCTAGCAAGAAAAGCTTTTCTTTCCATCACTTTCCTGGAATCAAAGTTCATCCGTTAAATAAGACAAACTTGGATTCCCATAAGGATCTCCTTTTTTTGTGATTGGGCACAATAATCACATTCTCCTCTTTGGGACACATGATATTAATGCTTTAGTTTGGCAAGAAAAGTTTTTCATCCCACCATTTTTCTTAAAAATAAAATTTATTTGTCAAATGAGACAAACTTGAATTCTTAAAACAATCTCCTTATCTTCTTGTGATTAGGCATTATAATCATGATCTTCCCATTTAGATCGACGATATTGATGTTTTAGTTTGGCAAGAAAGGCTTGTTTTCCCATCATTTTCTATAGAATCGAAGTTCGTCCATCAAATTAGACAAACTAAGATTCTCATAATAATCTCCATTCCTTAGGATAATCACTTACTTCTCTTTGGGATACACTATATCGATGCTTTGGTTTACTAAAGAAAATTTTTTTCCTCCATCATTTTCCTTAGGATCAAAGGTTTGCCTACCGAATGAGAAAAACTTAGATTCTTATAATAATCTTCATTCTTTTTATGATTAGGCACTATAATCATGATCTTCCTATTGGGATACGCAACATTGATGCTTTGATTTATAAGGAAAAGCTTTTTTTTCCACCATTTTTCTTAGAATCAAATTTGTCCGTCAAATGAGACAAAATTGGATTCTCATAATAATCTCTATTTTTTGTGATTAAGCACTATATCCCATTCTCCTTATTGGGGTACACAATATTAATGCTTTAGTTTTATAAGAAAAGCTTTTATTCCCATCATTTTCCTTAGAATCAATGTTCGTCTGTTAAATGAGACAAACTAGGATTCTTATAATAATCTCCATTCTTTTTGTAATTATGCACTATAATCACTTTTTTCTCACTGAGATACATGGTATTGAGTCTTTAGTTTGGCATTAAAATGATTTTATTTCCATCATTTTTCTTAGAATCAAAGTTTATCCGTCAAATGAGATAAACTTGGATTCTAGTAATAATATCCATTATTTACACAATTAGGCACTATAATCATGATGTTCTCATTTGGGTAAATGATATGAATGCTTTGGTTTGGCAAGACAAACTTTTTTTCTGCTTTTTTCCTTGGAATCAAAGCTCATTTGTAAAGTGAGATAAACTTACATTCTCACAGGAGTCTCAAATTTTTTATGATTGGGCACTGTAAGCATATTTTTCTCATCAGAATACACGGTATTTATACTTTGGTTTGGCAAGAAAAGCTTTTTTACCCACCATTTTTCTTAGAATCAAAGTTTATTCATCAAATAGGGCAAACTTGGATTCCTAAAATAATATCCATTCTTTTTGTGATTAAGCACTATAATCACAATCTTATCATTGGGCTACATGATTTTGATGCTTTGGTTTAGCAAGAAAAGTTTTTCCTTCCACCATTTTCTTTAGAATCAAAATTTGTCTATCCAATGAGACAAACTTAGATTCTCATAATAATCTCCAATCTTTTTATGATTGGGCACTATAAACACATCTTCCTTATTGCGATATATGATATTGATGCTTTGGTCTAGCAAAAAGAGATTTTCTTTCTACCATTGTTCCTTAGAATCAAAGCTCATACATCAAATAAGACAAACTTTGATTCTTATAGTAATCTCCATTTTTTCTATGATTAGGCACTATAATCACCTTTTTCTTCTTGGAATACACAATATGAGGCAAACATAGATTCTTGTAATAATCTCTATTGTTTTCATGATTAGGCACAATAATCATGATCTACTAATTGGGATACACAATATTGATGCTTTGGTATGACAATAAAAGCTTTTTGTTCCATAATTTTTTTGTAGAATCAAAGTTCATCCGCTAAATGACCTAATTTGGATTTTTATAGTAATCTTCATATTTTTCTTGATTAGGCACCATAAACATGTTTTTCTCATTTGATAACATTGCTAATGCTTCGGTTTGGCAAGAAAAAAATTTTCTTTCTAGCAACTTACTTAGAATCAACAAACTTGCATGATAATATCATTATTTTGTTGAGTTGGCACTATAATCACATTTACTTTTTTCGAAGATGCAATATTGATGCTTTAGTTTGGCAAGAAAAGCTCTACTTCCACCATTTTCCTTAGAACCAAAATTCATCTGTCAAATAAGACAAACTTGGATTCTTCTAATAATCTCTATTTCTTCATAATTAGGCATTATAATCATGATCTTCTCATTGGAGTAAATGATATTGATGTTTTGGTCTAGAAAGAAAACCTTTCCCTTCAATCATTTTCCTTAGAATCCAAGTTCATCTATCAAATGAAACAAACTCCGATTCTCATAAGAATCTGGATTCTTTTGTGATTGGGCACTATAATCACATTCTCCTCATTAGGATACACGGTAATGATGCTTTGGATTAGAATTTTTTTCCACCATTTTTATTAAAAGCAAAGTTCATTTATGAAATGCTATAACTTGGATTGTTAAAATAATCTCTATTTTTTACTATTAGACACTATAATCACAATTTTCTCACTAGGATTCATGATATTGATGCTTTGGTTTGGCAAAAAAAAGTATTTCTTTCCATTATTTTCCTTAGAATCCAAGTTCGTCTACCAAATAAGAAAAATTTGGATACTTGTAATAATTTCCATTCTTTTTTTGATTAGGCTCTACAATCACTTTCTCCTCACTAAGATACATGATATTGATGCTTTAGTTTGGCAAGAAAAGCTTTTCTTTCTACTATTTTCCATCAAATCAAAGTTCATTCATCAAAAGAGACAAACTTGGATCTTCATAAGAATGTCAATTTTTTTTGTGATTAGGCATAATACTCACATTCTATTCATTGGCATACATGATATTGATGCTTTGGTTTGGAATGAAAAGATTTTCTTCCCATCATTTTTCTAAGAGTCAAAGTTTATCTGTCAAATAAGACAAACTTGGATTCCTATAATAATCTCTATTCTTTTTATGATTATGCACTATAACCATGATTTTCTCATTGGCATGCATGATATTGATGCTTTAGCTTTGCAAGAAAAGATTTTCTTCCTACCATTTTCCTTAGAATTAAAGTTCGTCCATCAAATCAAACAAACTTAGGTTCTCATAAAAATCTGCATTCTTTTTACGATTAGGCACTATAATCATATTCCCCTTATTAGGATACATCACATCGATAGCTTGGTTTAGCAAGAAAAGCTTTTCTTCCCACCATTGTTTTTGAGTCAAAGTTTCTCTCTCAAATAAGGCAAACTTAGATTTTTATAATAATAGCCATCCTTTTTATGATTAGGCACTTCTAATT
>JBBYHO010204550.1:11384-35592 GCA_038382025.1 Adansonia gregorii | reverse complement strand
GTTTTTTTACATCTAACAAATGATCAAACATAATTTACTCGAAATTAGACGTGCATGGTCTATCTCAATTAAATATGAAATATAAAATATGATGGATTAAAAAAATATAAATATCATAAAGTGTTGTGTAAAATTAAATTAATTTTATATTAGTATAAGTTCATTCTTCGTGTGTGTGTGTGTGTAACATTTAAAGCATATATCAAATTAGTAAAATTTTTATTTTATTTATTTTATTTGTAATATATTCCTATGCTAAAATTGGATTTACTTACTTTCAACTAAAGATGTAATCTGACCGAAATAATATTTTTTTATTTATAATAATTTCTCAATTTTATTTAAAAATCAACTATAGAAAATAAGAAAGGCATATAACGGAAAAAGAAAATGGATAATACATTCATTTTTAAAGATAACTTTCTTAAGTTTTGACATGAAAAATAGATAATTTATCTATTAATTACACCTAACCTGGCCTATTTTTTTTTCCTTTTCTTTCCATTATATTTGGTAATTCCATGCTCGTTCACTCTCCGAACTTGTCAAATGGGCCTGGAGAAAAAAAAAAGTAACAAAGTGGGCTTTTGTCATTGATTTTGATTATTCCATTAATGTGATATTTTCCCAATTATACATGAGCTCTTCGTCCAAGGTTGAATATGCAACTATCTACTTCGAATTATTATCCATTTAATAAAAATATTTAAAATATTAATATAAAAATTATCTTTTAAATATTGAAATGGGTTACGGACTATACTCAGTGTAGTGCAAGTTCAAGTGAAAAAAATAAATTTTAAAAGTTTGGCCCTATTTGACATATGGACATTGTTGTATTCATGTTGCATTTTTTTTTATTTTTTATCGATCATTTAAATATAAACAAAATAAAATAATTAAATATATTAAAATTTTAAATAAAAATATCATATATATATATATTAAACGTATTATATTAATTATTTTTAAACTTATCTTATTCAAAACTTGATTTAACTAATAACTAAAAGCTAAAACGAAAAGTAAATTTTCAACTTAAGTATGCATGTTCTTAATTTTCTTAATTTTCTCCTGCTTAACTATATCATACTATTGTATTTTCTTTCACTCAGAGAAAATATATATATCTTTATTTCATATCTTTGTTTTTTTTTTCTGCTTGATTATATAATATCAAATTAACTGAAACACTCAATGTGCTTGCTTTATCCGAAATTGAGGGCAAAAAAAAAGAAAGCTTATTTATATTTATTTATTCATACATGAAAAATTATTGTATATATCAAGAAGTAAATTTTAAACTCTATTTGTGTTATGATGACTATAATTAAATTAATTATAACATAATTACTTAAAAAGTAGATCAACATAATCACTAAATAGACATAAATCAATTTTATAAACCTATTTAAATTTATAAACATATATATATATATGCAAGAAGAACGAATACATTTACAGTAATATAAACCTAATTTAGTTTTATATATTTTCATAATTTTTCTATGATGATTTATATTTGTTCAATCAAACTGTTATATTTTATACTCTACTTATATTAATGTATGCATCAAATTTTGAGAGGAATGATCCATGTACACTAATGTAAAACTGAATTAGTTTTATATGCTTTTGTAATTTTTTACATAATTATATTTGTTTAAATTGATTGTTGTATTTCATTCTTTAATCACATAGTTGTGCACATCAAATTTTGAATGAATCAAAATGTCTAACTATTTGTATGATATAGAAGATTTTCAACTGTACATTATATAAAAAGATAGTATTTTCGATTAATATAATTTAGAAATCAAATTGATTCAAAATTTTACCTGTATAATGAGCACGATTATATTGCTAAATCCAGTAATCAATTCGTTAAAATATCAATCATTCATGAAATTATAAAAATATAAAAATTGGACCGAACTACTCGATCAGTTAGTTCAAATGGGAGCTAGTGGCCTATTTGGTTTGACACATTAAAAAAATCAACAATATAGTGAACTAGAAGAAAACTAGTTCAATTGATAGACAACTAAATTTGTAACACCCTAGTTTGGTTACTAGTAAATTTTTCATAAATAAATATTTATAAAAAGAGAAGGCCTTTTAGAAATATTCATTAGTGTAGAAAATCATATTTGTGCCTCTAATTGAGTTTTTTAGGATTTTGGAGAAATGGTAGGCACTTCTTAGTCTGAATCCTCTTGCATAAAACATTGATGATTAAAAGGTCCAACCTACATTAATGGTTAAAAGATTCAACCTAGTTATTAGAAAAATTCAAAAGAGTTAATTCAATCCAAAAAAGGTTTTTAAATTTAGTTAAGCAATTTTATAGGATTTTTACAAACCCTAATCATTTATTTTTTCCATTTTTTCATTTCATTTTTGATTGATATTTGTAAACCTAACAAGTAGCCCAAAAAAATATTTTTCTATGACCACTCTGTTGCTCCTCAACATTCTTATACTTCCATTTAACATGAGGGAAGTTTAGCGAAAATATTTAACCTTGGTTTGACCCAGATTACATTGGCATTAAGTAAATCTTGAACTTTACTTTTGAACTCATTACATTTTTCTATAGAATGTCCCCGTAATCCTGCATGGTATTCATGATGCGCATTAACATCATAACATTTAGGATAAAAGGGTTTATAAGAGGAAATGTATAAAAGAACAATTAGTTGATCCTTGAAAAACAAATAGTATAATTCTCTATAGGTTAATGGAAGCAAATTGAATGGTCTTTCCTTAGTATGAACAACGAAAGATGATAGGATAACATTGGGAAGGCTAAAAAGATTGGAAGGCAAGCTAATCTGCATAAATGAAGAATTAAGTGTCTTTGCTCTACTAATGTCTAGCGATAAAAACAATAAGATTGTTCTGTGGTCTCTTGAATATCATGCCCCATTTTTTTGATCTTCTTTTCCAAGCTTTTAGCTCTTTTTAGTAGTCCATCGAGTTAATTTTTCATTCTATGGATTTCTTGTCTATACACTTTTTCTATGGACTCTTATGTACTGATTCTTATCTCTAAATGTTGTCCATGTCTTGATCTTTGAAATACAACAAACGAAATGGATTAGTACATTATGAAATAATGAATGCATGAGCATATAAACAAATAAAATGTGAACATAGATGTAAAACATGCATGAATGAATTTATAAGTTTTCATGGTGTAGACACTTTATTTTGTCCAAGCAAACCTTTGGCCTCCTAGGACGTAATCAAAAGATGATAGAATAAGAAATAAAAATATAATAAATATGGGGACGACTACCGACTGCCATTTTGCTAAGCATTTTTAAGTGACATGGTGCTAGATAAAAGTTTTTTAGGAAGGTTTGAAATGCCTACGGGTTGTCTTAAAGAAAAATGTAAAAATAAGGCATCAAAGGTCATTATTTGGGGTGTCACCAAATTCATTCAGATGAACATAGGTCAGTCTTCCACCATTTGTGACAAAGATGAGGTATTCAAAGAGCTTAAGGTAAATGCAAGTTATATTAGTGCATAAATATTGATACGAGGCTTTTGAGTATAAAAATTCAAATTTTTATGTTTAGTATTTATAACAATGATTTGGTCTTAAGATCTAATGAGATGTGTCAATATCTACCATGATTTTATCGATATAAACCTTGGTAGTAGCTAAGGTTATGATTTTTGGCAAAATTTATCGATACATATGCTTAAGTATCGATAGAAATCCATCAAGTATCAATATAAGCCTCTAAGTCTCGGGACTAGAAATAATTTTTTGCCCGTGGCATTAATACGTGCTTTATTGTATTGATATTCTAGGTAAAAATTACCTTGTCTATTAATATAACATGTTTTTTTCGATGCTCTAAAGCATTTTTGCCCAATTCGAGCCATTTTTTAGCGTTCGAAAATCTGAATCAAACACATTTCTTGCACAAAAAGCATCATACCAAGCTTCAACTATGGGCTTATGATTAGACATAAACAAATTTTTAAAGCCTAAATAGCCAATGAAAAAGGGTCATTTTCATGAAATATATGGTTGTAAGAGGCATGCTAGGCATATCTCTGGTTACAAGCTGTTGTACCCTTTCTACCCCATTACTCTGCATGGCAGAACTAATGGGAAGAAGGCCAACTAAGCATAGTAGCAGGAGATGTCCCCTAGTAGAAGAATGGAAGATAAAAATGCTATTGCTTTGTCTTCCAAAAGAATTGGTTGACCCTTGGATTTAAGAAGAAAAAAGTTGGCTCAGCAGAGGGCATTTTCCAACCATTTCCAAAAATCACTCTTCAGCCATCTCCAAAAATCACTTTTCAACCATACTAAAAAATCACTCTATAGCCGTCCCTAAAAATCACTCCGCAATAATCTAAAAAAACTCCAACAAACTTTAAACCCAAAAACACTATGGAAAAACATTGTTCCCTTGCCTTTCATCCTCAACTTTCTCCTATTCCCGGAGTTCCTCTAAAGCATTATCAGGAAACCTCTAAAAACTCAGTGTTATGAGAAAACTTCTTTTTTTCATCCTTTTCTTGCTAAACAATAGCAAAGAGAGAGAAAAAAATGAGCTTAAAGTAACTTCTTCAAATAGAAGGGAAAGTTTAAGTTTTTTTGGTGTATTTTCTCTACAATTTTCCATATATTTTCTATTTTTATTATCTACATTATTTGGTAAGCCCTTCATGATGCATGACCACCCTAGGTCCCTCACGCATTATTGTTGCCTTGGTTATGGTAGTCCTAGGACTTTGGTGTTTTTTTGATGCCTTCATGTAGCTTCGTAGGCCAAACTTTTACTTTTTCATTCTGCCATCAGAACAATCTTTAGTCATGCATTTTCTGTCATATTTCATCTAATTCACATGTTTAACATATGCTTGAATGTTTTTCCTAACATTTCTTGAGTATTTTCATGCACTTTCTTGCATTTTAAGGAGTCTCATAGCATAAAAATGTTGTCTTGAAAATTTCATCATGCTTTTCTTTGCTTAAATATATTCATGTCATCTTCCACAACATGATTTTTTATGCCATTCATAGATTTATTATTACCATGCACCTTATTTGTCACATCCTTGCATTTTTTATCATCTTTTCCATGTTAAAATGTCATCTTTATGTCTTTGTATGTATTATCTCTATCAAGATGCTTGCCTATTTACTAGCAATTGAATTTTCAAAAATCTGTAAGTTACGTACATGCTACCTCTAAGAGATGGAGAATAGCATGGATTTAATGTTTTCATAAAATTGGTCTTCCAATCTTAGGGACAAATTAAATTCATGGTAAAATGAGTTTAAAGATGTTGTTTTTCAAACAAAAATGCCCTTTTAATTGTTAAAAAATATATTAAGCCTTAATCTTAATGGTGGCATGGTCAACGAGTTGCTTTATCATCCCAAACTACTCCGAGATTGTAAAATTAACTCATGATACCCGTGTTATTTTTCCCTATGTTGTAGACATTTGGACGTCATAACCTAAAAAACTAAAAAAATCAAATAATCCCCTATTTTTGCTATGGCAGTACTGTAGTCTGAATTTGAAAAAACTATTTTAGAACCGTAATTGATTTTTCTAGAATTTTTTGATGTATTTCCCTTAAAAGGCATTGAAATACCTTTCTAAAAATGTCTAGTTTCCCTTTGATCATCTTAGATGAGGGAGTTATGATTTTTTTATCATTATTGTTTGGAACCCCTAGAACCAGGGTGCTATATTTTGTTTAGGGCATTTTGGCTCATTAGATGATTTTTCTATATTATTTGAATATTTTCCTAGAAAGTTTGCAAAATTCCTCTTCTAAAATGATATTATTTACGATTTAACGATCCCGAATGAGCTCGAAATGATTTTTCAAAGTCTAGCACGCTATTTCCCTTGTACATCCTACTAGTGTCAAAACAGACCTTATTTCAAAAATTCTTGCAGCCTAGAAAGTGATTTTCTAGGATTTTTGAAATATTTTTATATCAATCCTCATCAAGTTACCTTTCAAAGGTACTTTATTTACCCCCTAAAGCCTTCGGATAAACCCAAAATAAATTCAAGAAAGGAGACAATATGATGTTGTCCCCTATATTTAACCTAATGTCTAAAATGCCTTTATAGAGACGTTCAAACATCTTGAAGTGCATCTGATTCCTAGTATACAAACACTTTAGGCTCAAACCAAGGTTTAAGACAAAATTATTTTATTCAAACCTTTGATTTCCTATTTTCAAAATACCTTTTTTTTTTAAGATAATCATTTTTTCGAAACATAAAAAATTTTCATCTTTGGGGATACTCCAACCCCATCTCTCACAAAAATGTGTTCTTTTAGATTTATTCAAGATTTTCAATTTTGTTCTTAAATCATGAAACATTTTCATTCTCGGGGATACTCTAACCATGCTGCTCTTAGGAGATACTTTAACTCCAATTTCCATCGAAAATCAAATTTTTGCTTTCAGATTTCTTTGAGATTTATAATTATTTTATTAAAATATCAAAGTCCTTATCTTCGGGAACATTCTAAGCCCACCTCTCTGAGGGAATACTCCAGCCATACTTTTTTCCAAAAGATCCCAAGAATGTTCTTCCTTTTGGATACCCCGGACTATTTTAATTAAAACTTTTTTCATCACCTAAATTACCATCGAATCCAGTTATTCTTTAATAATCAAAGACAATTACGAGATACATCTGATCATCCCTTTTTTTTAAAGTTGTTTCGTTTGTGCTTGTTTGTTCGTGAAATCATTATATTCTTTTTCGTCTTACTAATTCCTTTTTGTAATGACTATCGTGCATTCATATTTAAAATTTATTTCCACTAAAATTTATAAGGCAATGTTTCTTGTCGGTATCTCTCTAGTGCCTAACACTAAGTATATGAATTTTTAAAATTTAATCTAGAAATTATTTTCACCAAAAAATCCTTCTACTTTTCATACCTCCAATGGCGCATAAGTGATATAAATTTTCTTTCAAAACTCAAATTTACATTTTCCATAAAACTTCATGCATGAAAAAGGATTATATCTAAATAACGAAAAAATAGAACCTTAAACCAAGACTAAAGCGAGATATAGCTAGCAAATATCAATTTCGAGCATTATAAGGGTGCTAATCTTTCCCCATACGTAACCAACTCTTGAACTCAACCAATAAATCTATAGACTTTGTAGACTTTCAAATCAATGTTTCGAGTTTCACAACTCGAATATTGTTTTCAATAGGCATCCGATCATGCCTAGCCCAAAATGATCGGTGGTGACTCTAAATTTATAGTTACTTTATAGTAACTTTCCAAGACTTGTTGGATGGGCGATTCATCTGACAGTCTCTTTCACCTCCATATGATCAAGCCTAATCCAAATCCCAACCAAGCGATAACCCAAAGGCTTAACCACACCACCATATATTTTAAGTCGTGTGTGCCTACTTTGGATTAT
Organism: Adansonia gregorii; assembly: GCA_038382025.1. Taxonomy (NCBI): domain Eukaryota; kingdom Viridiplantae; phylum Streptophyta; class Magnoliopsida; order Malvales; family Malvaceae; genus Adansonia; species Adansonia gregorii. Next base: position 28,139 of record JBBYHO010204550.1, on the reverse strand, counting down.
CTGGATATAAAGATAAAAAATGGTATGTTCCAACACATGGGATATAGATGTCATGCCAAAACTTAAAAGAAAATTCTCCACATTATAACAAATCAATGTAAGAAATAAAAGTAAGACTTATCATAGTAACACAACTATTTATTAATGTCAAGAAAGTCAATATATAAGAGTAAAAGTTTAGAAGCATTCCCCAATGTGTACTTAATTTGGTAACTTTTAAAATTGGGTATGGCTTTAAATAGTGAAGCCCCTATAGTTCATTACATAAGGCTCATGTTAGACGTTTAAATAGGTTTTTGAATTGTTCCCGAGTCTAGGAAAAACCAATGAGGTACCCTAATCTTTACCCATCAAGGGTTTTTATTGTAAAGGGTTTAATTCAAGTAGAAGTATCTCCCATGCCTGTAATGAGGGTAACACCTCAAACAGGTATAGGAGTTTATACTTGGTTAGCTTTTTGCTTGCTTGTACAGAGACTAACACTTTAGAAGGCAAAGCTACTTCACCGTCTTCTAAAATATTAGGCTAACCTATGCCTTCTTCATATGCTTGGAGTAGATTCTCATGATATACATGTGCACAGTGCATGCAGGGGAATAAACAAACTTTTTATTACTTGAATTTTTCAAAAATAATAAAAACCTCTATCCTAAATGCCCATAAAAATAATGCTATAAAAGAAACAAAAGGGTTGGTGAAAAATATGAACATTATATTCCAGAATTTTCATATAAATAAAAAATATAGTAAAAAATTTTATTTTAAAAATACCAAGAATTATAGCTAAATACCAGTTGAAACCAAATCAATCAAAATTTGTTTAAAACATGATTAATTTTAGGCCTGACTCTCTAACCTATCCCTAGTTAAGTCATTAAGCTATCGCAATATGGCTTAGATACGAATCCTGACTAACTTAACTTAAAAGACGAATGTACCTTTCGTTTTTGTATATATTTATATATATCATTATTATCTTTTCTTATTTTTGTATTTGGGAACTGAGTCGTCCAGATGAATTGCTCATTCAACTTAATCTAAATAGTCATTTAGAAATAACTATTTTTTTAGTTGCTACTAATCTATTTGGGCTAGGTAAGAGTGGTCAACTACTAGAGTTCATATTTAGAGGGTTATGAAACCCCCCAAAACAAACTCTAAGGTCCATTGGAATACTAGAAATCATATGAAAGGGTTCAGAAGTCATTATAATCATGAATAAGAATCAATCCCTTTTATGACGTTGGTAATCATATCTTACCAATCCTATGCAAACTAAAATTTTTATTTTAATTTGATTCCAAAATTTAGTATTTAATTATAATTCCCATATATCAAAATAAAATATGAAACAAATTTATTATTCCAGATGAGAAAATTAGGTTTTTAATATTTTCAAAGTTAAAATATGTTTCATACCCCACTAGAGGACTGGAGCAATATGAAAGGTTTTATCATTTTTTTGCACCCTATTGTAGAGCCGATGGAATACGAAAGGTTTTAAGAAATCAAAATATCTTTTATACCCAACTAGAGAGCCGGAATAATACAAAAAGTTTTATTTTGTGAAAATTAAAAAATCCTAATTTTTTTGAAAAAAATATCTCATTATTAAAAAAATCCATAGAATTATTCTCATATTTTGAGAGAAATTTCACGTATGAGTTTAACTCAGAGACATGACCGTAATTTTTAGAAATTTGTTTATTTTATTTAAAACATTAATATTTGTCCTAAGACTCGATTTTGACTATACGTACGAAGCTAGACTCAAAGGACTCAAACATTGTCGATAAAACCAAAATGTCCTTTAGAGTACTTTCAATAAAAAAATATCTTAGTAACTCTAAAAGACTCGATTTTAATGAAAAATTATGAAAATTCCCATAAAAGTATACCTTCGAATTGAAAATACCTCGGTACCACTGAAAGACTCGAAAATGATTATAAAAGGCAAACCTACCCTTAGTGCACACCTTTGCCATAAAAAGAATCTCGATGATTACATAAGACTCGGTTTTAAAGTAAATTACTAAAATGTCTTTAAGATTTACCTTCAACATATATGTAGCTGGGTAAGCCTAAAAGACTCAATTTGATCATGAAAGGACGAGCCCATCCCTACTATCAACCTTTAACATACAAGTATCCCAGTGATTACTTAGGACTTGGTTCTACTATAAATTATTAAAATGTCCCTAAGGTCTACCTATGGTGTTAAAGTATCCTAGTAACCTAAAAGAACTCTATATTATCATAAAAAAGATGAAACTATCCCTTGTATGCACTTTTGACATATAAGTATCCTAGTGATCATAAAGGAATCGGTTCTAGGGTAAATTACTAAAATACGCTCAAGGTGTACCTTGAACATATAGGTATCCTGATAATCCTCGGGATAATGATATGAAATGATAATTTTACTCAAAATGGTAACGTAGACATCAAAATTGACTTAAAATCACAAATTGCTAATAAGTCTTTATATTTTTCAAAATTACATTTTTACCTTAAAATGGCTAAAAATCTAAAAATGCTAGAAAAACTTCTAAAATTCACAAAATACCCTAAATGGATAACTCAAGGTGTGAAAAGGCTATTTAAACCCTAACATGCAAGGTTTTCCTAAATGGTCCTTAAAGTTTTTTAATCTTACAATTGAGTCCTTAAATGAATTAAAACACAAAATCAAATTTCAAACACATCAAAATCATCATGAAAAACACATCAAATGTCATCAAAAGCATTCGAACAAGTACCTTTGGCCTTGGAACAATTTTTTTCAATATTTATAAACAAAGCCTTAAACTTTTTAAAATTATACAAAAGCCCCAAAAAGGTTGAAAATAAATGAATCACATTCAAACATGCTAAATACACATGAAAGACAGCCCCAAAGGTCTACAAGTGTTTTGGCCGAGCATGATAGGCCTTAAAAGAAAACCTTTTCATTTTTACAATTTAGTCCCTATAATTTTTATATTAACAAAATGGTTTAAAAAGAACATAAATTTTATAAATAAAACCTGCATGGTTCGGCCAACCTAAAAAATATCCTTCCAAGGCCTCAAAATTTTTGTAAAATTATTTTCAAGCCCCTACGAGTTTTAAACTTGACAAAATAATATAAATATAACAAAATCAAGGATAAAAAATTGGCCAAGAACCCTCATAAGATTCGGCCAACATGCGTGACAAGTAATAACAATTTTTTTCCACAAAACCCTATAAAAATCAACATAAGTTCATGTTACCAAGCTTAAATATGCAAAAATCATGCAAAAAAAAGAATATGCTAGCATATTTAATCAAAAATCATCATGAAAATTACAAGAAAAATAACATAAAATTAGATACACAATATCACAACATTATTTACACAACAAATATGTATTTTCATGATGAAAATCACATTGCTACAAACAAAAATCAAATTTAACAACAAAATTAATAAACTTTGGTTCTGCCTATATACTTTCCCTTTAAATATGGATCAAAATCTATGAGTAGAAGTATTCAATAAGCTCACTAGAATGATGAAACAAACGTGAAATCAACAAAAATCAAGAATTTTCTAAGTAAATCAATCTTAAAAGCTTGAAAAATTAAAATTTCTATGTTTTTTTTCCTATGTATTTTGCCATGAAAGCACTCATGCATTTTATGAAAGCATCTTTCCCCTATTTATAAGGGGGAGGTTCAACCAAGAAGGGATCCAATCCGTCTTGGTTGAATTGGCCATTTATTTTTCTTTTATGTCTTTGTTTTCTTGATTTTTATTTCTTTAAAGATTTTTTTGGCTTTTTGATAAGCTTTAATTAATTTGTTTTTATCATTTTGCATAAGTCATCATGCGTGACATCATCATCTAAAAACTTTGCCAAAAATAATCTAAATTAGATAATATTAAACTTAATGTTAAAATTTAATGCCGATTAAATTAATTCTTGTATAAACCAATTATCAAATTCTAAAATTAAAATAAATATACATAAAATTGTGAAAATGTAGGAATAGGTAAAATTATAATTGCAAATTTTATGAAAAAGGATTGAAAAAATTGAAGAGAAAAGATTAAATTGTAAGAAATTAACAGTTATAAATTAAGAAATTTAATTATAAATTTAATCATGCAAAAGGCCTAACCAAATCTTCATATGAAAATTTTTAATTCAAAAGAATTAATAAAAATTTTAGAAATAAAAAAATAATTTGGCTTTGTTAAAAAATCAAAATAGGCCTTACTAAAAAAATAAATGGAATAATAACAAATGAGTTTATTGGGCTTGTAGAGAATGAAATGGGTTTGATAGAAAATAAGAAATGGGCTTAGCTAGGTCATTAGGCTTATAAAGAAATTATTAGGCTTGTTAAGCTTATTAGCAAAGTTTAAAAGTTTTACTCCCACTAAGAAAATTTTGCCCAAAACCAAATTAATAAAAAATTTTGACAAAAATTTCAAGTGTTGAACACTAAGAGAAATTTTTAAAAATTTTTAAATGTGAGAAAAAAAAGCAATTGAAAGTTCAAACTTGTAAGATTTTATCAGAAAAACTTTTATAAAAAAATGCAAAACTCATAAAATAAATTAAATTTTTAAAAATTAACTTAATATAAATTTAATGAAAATATTTAAAGAATTTTAAAAATTATAAACTTAGAATAATCCTATCTAAAACATTTATTTAGTAAAAAATTCTATATTTTAAAAATAAAAAAATTTCAAAAATAAATCCAACTTTAGAAAAACGAGCTAAATGTAATGCCTTGCTCCAAGCATTAATCGATGAAAATAATAAAGATAAAAACTTGAATTTTGGAACCAGTTTCACTAAAAAAATTCATGAGCGAAACAATCACGGTACGGTAAAAAATTCAAAATTAATTGATAAGATTGATAATTTGACAACTCATGATATAAAATGCCAATATAGATTTTTTTGAATATTTTTTATTTTTCGGAGTGCATATTGGCATAAACACTACATGGGTACCGATCAAAATATATAACGATCAATTTTTCAAATTTTATGAAAAATTCTTAAAAATAAAAAATTTGATCGTGATAATATCCGCAAAAAAATTAAAATTTCAAAAGAATAAATTTAAGATCTCATTTTTTACCCTAATATCTGTATTTTTACCCAAAATCAACCTTTGAAATTGCATTTTTTGTTATATTCAAATGCAACTATTGAGGTATGATTGAAGAGGTCTTGAAAATGTTTAGTCCTCAAGAAAGGGTCCATCCCTGCCAAGACAAGTACCTGATTTTCTATCTCAAATATTTTATGAGTATTAAGGAAAATGGCCCAAACGAAATAAGGTATCCATAGTTACTAGCAAGCTTTTCAAAAATATATATATATATATTTATAAAAAAAAAAGACCTTATAGAAATAGGCATTATTACTAGAGCTATTTTATAATAACCCTATAATTAAAAGCCTATATAAAAAAAGGAGAACACTAACTAAATTGTCAATTTTCCCTTGACCTTTATTTGTCAACAGAAAACCTAAGCAACGAACGACTAATTTATTCATTTTCTTCTCTTGGATTAAGTCTAGAGAGATCAACAAATCCAAATTAGAGAGCAAGGCCTAAGTTTACAACCGAATTATTACATCAAAGACAAGTAAAAATCTCTTTTTGATTTAAGGAAAAGCACATTCTCATTTAAAAATTTGAGATTCAACTCATTGAAAGAAACATAAGAATTTATAAAACTTCCAATAATTCCTCATAATCTATTGAGAATGCTATCAAACCTTGTTTCATCTACCAATTTTGATAATTATAAAGATTTATTTATTGGGTTTAAACGTTGGAAAATGAAAGATTCGCTTTTCCATGGTTAAAGGAAAATTTTGTTTTTGTGAAATAGTAAAACTCTTGCATCTATAACTTTGTTTTTGCTTTTATATCGATAGATAAGTTTTTATTGATCGATCTATATATTTTTGAAAGGGCATGTAAGTTTGCTTTTGAATGAGCTAAATAGAAGTGGATTCCAAATTCCATCAATAAAATATGGCCATTTTACTAAAAGAAGAATACATATTCTCTGGTGTAGATACTAAATTCTGTTCGGGCCTTTTCTCCGCTAATCCTAAAAATATCCAAGGTTCATAATTAGGCAATTTTCTCGGAGAAAGTTGACTTTTTAAGCTGGACTGGGTGTTTTCAAGACTTATTTAACCATATATAAATAACTACTCGAGCAAATAATACAAAAATCGCCATTTTAAGGGTCATAAAGAGCAAATCTCAGATAAAAAAATGAATATTTAAGTAATAAATTAGCTTTTAATTTTATACTTGTGAAATTTTGAAATTTGTTTTTGCTTATGTTGTTATGGTTAAATTTCTCATTTTTAAGAATTTTTTGAGATTGCTTAGGGAAATTTTAGGAGTTGATTGTCGTATATTGTGTCTAACACCTGTGTAGTATTATGCCAATACTCACCTTGAAAAATAAAAAATATTCAAGAAAAAATATGTACTAGCATTTTATACCATGAGGTATCAAATTATCAATTTTTGTATTGAATTTTGAATCTTTCACTGTACCACGAGTCCTTGCTTATGATTTTTTTAGTCAAACTCGCTCCAAATTTCAAATTTTTATCATTATTATTTTTACCAATTAATGTATTGAGTAATGTGTCAAATTCAATTCGCCTTTATAAATTTAAACGTATTTTTTTAATTCTTTTGATTCCAAAATACAAATTTTCTCCTTCTAAAATTTTTTGGAAAAATTTTCCCAAGTTTCGAATTTCAAAATTCTTCAAATACTTTTATTAAATCCATATTAATTCAGTTTTTGAAACTCTTAATTATTTTATGAGTTTTATATTTTTTTTAAATAGGCAAGTTTCTTCCATAAAGATTTTTCTCATAAAATTTTACGAGTTTAAAATTTTTAATTATCTTTTTCTTACATATAAGATTTTTTTTAGAGTTCAATACCGGGAATTTTTATAAGAAATTATTATTATTATTATATTTTCATTTTTAGATCAAATTTTTTTAATGGGTTTAAAACTTGCAAATTTTGCTAATGGGCCCAATCAACCCATTTATTTCTCAACAAGCCCAACAAGCCTGTTAAGCACATTTTTAATTTTCTACCAAGCCCATTTCATTTATACAAGCCCAATAAGCCTATTTACTGATTATTCCAACAAGGCTCAATTAGACCCATTTTTTATTTTTTAATAAAGCCAAATAATTTTTTCTTTCTTTAAAATTTTTATTAATCATTTTTTGGATCTAAAAATTTCATATGAGTATCTAATTAGGTTTTTTACATGTTTAAATTTATAAATAAATTTGTTAATTTATAACTTTTTTAGTCCTTCTAATTCAGTTTTTTATAAAATTGGTAAATATGACTCTATTTTTCTTTTTTTTTTTTTCATTCTCAAAATTTGGTTTATATTTATTTTAGTTATAAAATTTATTCATTTTGTTACATAAACTTGTTTGGTTGGAATTCAATATTTCTTTAACCAATTTAGTTACATTTTAAGTATATATTAAATTACTATTTCCTAAATCATCATGAAGCCTACCTTCAGCCAATATTAGGCTTTTTGACAAAGGTTAGATGATTATTATATGAAGACAAATTAATTAATTAAAGCCTAGAAAAATCGACAAAATAAATTAACAAAAAAATAAATAAAATAATGAAAGAAAATCATAGAATTTGCTAGAACCCATTTAGGCAAAGGGGTTTTTACACCCATTGGCCGAACCTACCCCTTAGGGGAAGATGTTTCAAGATAGGGCTTTAGCATTCCATAAAAAATAAATACTGAAAACATCAAAATTTCCTTGTTTTTTTTTTAAGCTTTTCAAAGTAATTTCTCTTACAAAGTTTTTATTTTTGTTCTTTGTATGCTTGATTCTTCCTTTTAATGAGCTTTATGACTACTCGAGCTCATGGATTTTGATCCTACTGAAAGGCCAAGTATGAAAGCTATGATCAAAGTATTTTGATTTTGTTGTTATATTTAATTTTTATTAGTAATAAGTTGATTTTCATCAAGATAATTTGTTCTTGTTGATAAAAATGATGTTATTTTCATGCATATATTTTTTTTGTTATTTTCTTTAACATTTTCATGTTGATTTATGTTTATATGTTCATTATTTATCATGATTTTATGCATATTTAAGCTTGGTAAAAATTATGACATGTATTTATATTAATATTCAAAAAAATATGCGATAAAAAATTGTTTTCAGCTGATGTACATGCTGGCCGAAAATGATTATGGTCCTTGGGTAATTTTTCATGTTCGATTTTATGGTATTTTAGACTATATTGTCATATTTAAAACTTATAGGTGCCAAAAAATAATTTTTCCAAAATTTTAAAGGCCTAAGAAGGGCATTCCATATTTGGCCAAACCTACCTTGGATGATTTTTTGATTCTTTTTTATCTTTATGTTATTTTATAACTATGAAAAATCTAGGGACTAAATTATAAAAAATAAAAAAATTTGTTTTAAGGCCTATCATGCTTGGCTGAATGCATTATGTACCCATGGGGATGTATTTCATGCATTTTTAACATGTTTAAATACATATTAAACATATTTTAGCCTTTAGGATCTATTTGCAAATTTTAAAAATTTAAGGATTTGTTTGCAAAAAAATTTGAAAAGAATTGTTCCAAGGCCAAAGGTACTTGGTCGAACCTTTTTTTTTTATTTGTTATATGATTTTCATATTGACTTTGATGTATTTGATATTTGAGTTTGTGCTTTATGTTATGTAGGCACCATTTTGCAAAGTTAGAAAACTTTGGAGTCCTTTAAGAAAACTTTACATTTTGAAGGTTAAAATGGCCCTTTTTTGCATCAAATCACCTAAGGTGGGTATTTTGTTCATTTAGAATCACTTTTAATACTTTTAGCCATTTTGGGGTTTAGGGTCATATTCGATGGCAAAACAACCCATGTAGGGTAAAATTGTTATTTCATATTATTATAGAGCCCTTTAGGGTTCCGGAATACATATATGTTTAAAGTACACCCTAAGGCCCAGTCCCATAACATACAAATCCCATAACATACAAATATTTTTTTGAGGAATTTGGGGAAGTACAAGCTGAAAAGCAACCACCCTAAGATACTCAACATATGGGAGCCAATTCTATAACATATATTCATGCTGACCTTAAAGCTCATCAAAGGGCAACAAGTAGCATATGTGAAACAAGAAAATGATTCTATCAATAAATGCCAACAAACCACAGTCGATGGAACTAACACCATAGAAAGTTAAGAAAGTGAGAAAATCCATTTGGACTACATCCTCACCTAACCTTTCATTACTCAATAGCCTTGGTAGAGTCGAATAATCTCCTCTGTCCTAGTATAGCCTAAGAAGCCTCCTTACCCAGAGTGGTACAATCCAAGCACTAGGATGCAACATATTTTGTCAAAGGATCTCATCAACCACTGCATGCTATTCAATGTGAGAATAATTTGGAATATCAAGCATGGATTGTCGGGGAATCACAAGATGCTGCAAATTCTGACTTGAATTGCTTGGATGATTCTTTGCTATGTGATGAGCTTTCAGATTCATCTTCTCTACTAAAAAATTCAGTAAAGCATTAAGTTTTATATAATGGCTATGCTCCTAGCACGATTAAGATGATAGGAAGTAACAGCACATTTTGTAGAATTTTTGAGCTTAAGAACTTAGAGTTCGATATGCCTTTTGATGTTCCACTAGTTGTTTTATAATTAGGCTCTTAGGAAAGTGTTCTTTAATGGTTAGATTGGTTATGAAGAATTAAAAACTTCAGAAGTTCCCCGATGACAAAATCCAAGTTTGGTGTTCCTCTATTTTCTCATTGCATTCATTTTGCTCTAAAAAGAATCGATAGTTTATTTTTTTATCAATTTTTTTAAGGTTGTCTAATGTTTTTGAATTTATTATTCATACCACTACTGCTAGACTGTTCATACGATCAGTTATGAAATGAAGTGAAAATTACCTGATTCTGAATATTTCAAGGCCACATTATCAAGAAAGATTTATTTGTAGCTTCCATGAAACCAAGATACAATCTTTTGCAATAACTTTTGGCCTAATTTTTTGCTTAGGTTCATGTCAAAACATATCCTTGATAAGAAGAAAAGGCAAATCCTTTTAGAAAATTCTCTAAAAAGAAAAGAAAAGTACAAACTCTCAAGAATGCCAGTCTGGCAAAATTTGTTGAGTTGGTGGATGCTTATCAAGGACGACTAGTTTAAAGGTCATTGACCTTATGATAATATGCCAATTAGAGGCAGTTTCTAACTTAACTTTAAAATACTATATATTTTTCTTAGAAACTATGAATTTTGAAATAAATATTGGTTTATAATAGTGTGTATTATGTAATGGACAATGAATTTTGTTAATAATGATTTTCGATATCTAGGATAATAAGAAATTTTTGAAAATTTTTCTTTGGTAGATGATCACTATTAGATTGAACTTTCTCTTACAATCTTTCATTTCTATTTATATGGTTGTCTGAGGCTTTCAACCATACACCTTTCATAACCGTAGACCTTTCATACCTAAATGTTCCCTTTTGGATTCTTTGAAGGTCGAACAAATAAGTTATTCTTCTAAAAGATTCAGACACCGATAGTTTGACATGTGTTAAAATGATAATAGTCATTTTGGGATTTCATAAATTTATTTGGATAACTTTCTCCATAACTTTCATGACACTTTTTTAAATCTTTCATTAAGAAGAATAAAAATAAACATGACCCAAAACACCTTTTCCTCTAAGACAAAACCTTCTCAATCCAATGCTCAATAAATAAGATAAAATTCGAGATTTTCCCATGCCAATTCGAGTTCTTCCTTAAAAACCCAGCCAAGACCAAGATTCTTGGTGGCTATAAAGCTAATAATTTCAAGGGGGATACTTTAAGTCTAAATTAAAAAAAAAATTGAAAAATGAGTATAACATTATGTTGTTAAGGTGTAGACACCTAATTTCGTTCGGGTCCTACTTTTTCTTTTTCAATAATCTTGAATATTCGAGATTGAGGGCTTAATGGCAACCCTTATTGGGAATGATCTTTTTTAGATGAATCAGACATTCTCATAACCTTTTTATTCATAGTTAAATGGACGCAAGTTGACGTGATAAAAAAAATCACACTTTGGTATTTAATTTTGGATATATAGGACGAATATTTAAGAGAAAAATCATTTTTTATCTTTTTTGGTCAAAATTTTGAGAATTTGTTTCTGCGAACAATATTGTGATCGAATTTTTCATTTTTAGAATTTTTAGAGAATTTTTTATTAAACTTGGAAGTTGACTGTTGTATAATTATACATATACATGTATGGTATTTATGTATGGTATTTATGCCGATATGCACTCCGAAAAATAAAAAATATTCAAGGAAAAATTCATATTGACATTTTATACTATAAGGAGTCAGGCTGTCCATTTTTGTGACTAATTTTGAATTTTTCATAGCATTATGAGTTTTATACTCGTAAAAGTTTTTCGATAAAATTATTTCAAGTTTTAGATTACGATCTTTATCATTTTGTAAATTAGTATTTTGGATAACAAGTTCTATTTAATTCATTTTTATATAAATTTTAATGAATTTTTCAAATTTTCTTGATTCACAAATACAAGCTTTCCTTTATCTGTAAAAATTTTATAGTAGAATTTTCTCCATTTTGCAACTTCAAAATTCTTTAAAAATTTGCATTTAATTATCATTAAATCAGTCTTTTCAAAATTCATTCTATTTTAAAAGTTTTACGTTTTCTTTCCATTTCTAAATACGAAGTTTTCTACTCTATAATTTTTTTCGAGAAGATTTTTCTTAGTTTATAATTTTTAAAATTTTTTAAATATTCTTATTAAATTTAGATTAAATCAGTTTAGAAAATTCCTTTTCTTTTTATCAGTTTTGCATTTTTCTTTTGAAACTCTTCTGCTTTTGAAATACGAAGTTTTTTCCTCGTAATTTTTTGGAAAAATATTTCTTAGGTTATAATGTTTAAAAAATTCTTTCAATATTATTATTTAATTCATTTTAAATTAGTTTTTTAAAATTTAATTCATTTTATGAGTTTTAAAATTTTTCTATTACTGAGATACGGTTTTTATACTATCTAAATTCTTCATTGAGAATTTTTCAAGTTTTTAATTTTTTAAAATTCTTTAAATATTATTATTTAATTCATATTAAATCAGTTTTAAAAATTTAATTTATTTTATGAGTTTTAAAAATTTTTCTATTATCGAGATACGAGTTTATATTTCGTAAATTTTTTAGTGAGATTTTTTCAAGTTTCTAATTTTTCAAATTCTTCAAATATTTTGATTTAATTTGTATTAAATCAGTTTTAAAAATTTTAATTTATTTTATGAGTTTTAGAATTTTTTCTATTACCAAGATACAGGTTTTATACTCCGCAAATTTTTTAGTGAGATTTTTCAAGTTTCTAGTTTTCTAAATTCAATTTATTTTATGAGTTTTAGAATTTTTCTATTACCGAGATATGGAGTTTTCCATCAGTAAATTTTTTTATAGGATTTTTTTTGAGTTTCTAATTTTTAAAATTCTTCAAATATTATTATTTGATTCATATTAAATCCATTTTTCAAAATTCATTTTATTTTATGTTTTTTCCATTTTCTTCTATAATTTCTTTCGTTTCCAAAAATACGCAATTTTTTACTCTGTTAATTTTTTGAGAGAATTTTTCTTGGTTTATAATTTTTAAAATTTTAAAATATTATTCTTTAATTTATAGTAAACCATTTTTTTTAAAATTTAATTTATTTTATAATTTTTAAAATTTTTTCTATTACTAAAATAGGGAGTTTCTACTCCGTAAATTTTTTTTAGTAGGATTTTTTGGAGTTCATAATTTTTAAAATTTTTTAAATATTATTTTTTAATCCCTATTAAATCAGTTTGTAAAGTGCAATTTATTTTATGAGTTTTGAATTTTTTTCATACATAATAATTTTTTTGGTAAAGATTTTTCTCGTAAAATTTTACGAGTTTGCTATTTTTTATATTTTTTCTTGTACACAAAAAATATTATTATCATTAGATTCAATTAAATTGATCATATGAAATTTTATTGTAAATACATAGTTTTTAATTTTTATAATTTAGTTTTTATAGTTAATTTTTACTGTATAATTTTACATATTATATGCAAATATCACTCATAATATCTATAGAAATCAATGATATCATGCATGACATCACAAGGAGACAAGAGTTATAAATTTAAATCCAATGAATTTTTCAAAAATCAAATTATATCTCAAACAATTCAAATAAAAAAAGTCAAAAATAAAGAAATCATGACATGTAATAAATGAAAGAAAATTCGTATGGATTTTGGATGGAACTTCATGGCAAAATGGATTCAAAAACCACCATTCTTGTTGTCCAACACCTTAGAGAAAAAACCATAGACAAAAATTCTTTCAAACAAAAAGGTTTCCATATTCAAATTCAGCCATTTTTCATAAAAATTTTCAAGAAATTTTAAGTTTAAAAGCTTTTCAAGGTAATTTCATCTAGAAATTTTGTAATTTTTGCTTATATCTGTCATTTTTCTTCTCTAGTACAAGTCAAAATCATGTTAAGCTTATGGATTTTATACATGTTGAAAGGCTAACAGGTTGACAATGATCAATTTCCTATTTATTAGTTGATATATTTGATTTTTTTTTAAGTTTGATTTTTTGAATTATTGTCATTTTTGATAAGATATTAACTTTGTCGAATGCATATGTTTCTGGTTATATTGTTATCCTTAATATTTTCATGTTAATATGTTGATCTACATATTTAGATATTCATTTTTTGTCATTTTGTTTTTGCATTTAAACTTGATGATACTTATTCATGATTATTTTCATATTTAGTGTTACAAAATATTGATGCATATTTATTTCTTACCTTGGCTGAATTTGATATTAATCGATAATGATGATTTTGTGCTTATTGTTGTCTGGATTTCATGTTTTTTTAGCCTATTTTTTAAATATTAAAAATTTTAGGGATTAAATCATAAAATATGCAAACTTTTTTATGCCATTTTTGGTTTGGTTGAGAGTTTCATAGCTATTAGAAAACTAATTTTGTGTGTTTTGGAACATGTTTTAGGTGATTTTAACATTTTAGGGGCTATTTTGTAACTTTACAAAATTTAAGGGCTAATTGCAAAATATGCAAAAATCATGTTTTATGGCAAAAAGTGCTTTTTTCATGATTTTTGGGCTAAATATTGGCTGATTTGATGATTTTTATGATGTTTTGTGAAGTTTTTTATGTAGATGTCAAAATACAAATTTAAGAAATTTAAGGGTTATTTTGCAAAATGTAGAAAAATTTTGTTTTAAGGCCAAGGTGTTTGGCTGAATTCTTGTCGACATATTTTCTGTATTTTCATGCATAATTTCATATGATTTTTATGATTTTTAGGTTATTTCATTATGTAGCGACTAAAATAATAATTCAAAAAAGTATATGGGCTAAATTGCAACCTTTGGTATTTAGGGGGCAAAATAGTCATTGTGTCACTTTTAAAAATTTCTATTTTTCGATGGCCTTTTGTAGGGGTATGGAAACTTTCAAAACTTTTTGTATTCTCTCAGTTTTTCATCAAGTATGAACTGAAATTTTAAAAAAAAATTAGGGGCTTAATTGTAATTTTTGTATTTTAAGCCAAATTTTGAACTTTAGTTTCCCCATTTAGGGTAAATTCATCCATTTCTCATCATTTTAATGTCTATTAGGGTTATTGGGATACTTTCATATTGAAGGTATACCCTAGGGGCATTTTGATAATTTAGCTTATAGGGATGCTTTTACGCCAAAGGTGAATATTTAGGATTGGTTTAGCTATCATTTTAAGGTCTATTAGGGTTACCGGGATACTTTTACGTCAAAGGTATATCTTACAGGCATTTTGGTAATTTTGCATAGCGAGATGTATTTATGCCAAAGGTAGTATTTTAGAATTGGTTTAGCCTTCTAAGGTCATTTTAAGATCCGTTAGGGTTACCGAGATGCATTTACGTCGAAGGAATACCCTAGAGGTATTTTGGTAATTTTTTTCATCGGGATGCTTTTATACCGAAGGTGAATATTTAGTATTATTTAGCCTTCCTAGATCATTTTAAGGTCCGTTAGGGTTACCAAGATACTTTTATGTCAAAGGTATACTCTGAGTATTTTCATAATTTTTCTTCGAGTCTAGTCTTAGATATGCATTAGGATGCTTTTAGGTCGAAAGTGCATATCTAGGATAGTTTCACCTTTTTCCAAGCATTTTTGGGCCCTCTATGGGTTACCAGGATCTTTTACGTCTAAAAAATACCTCAAGGGTATTTTTATAATTTTGCATTAGAATCATATCCTATATGAGTACTAGGATACTTTCACATTAGAAGTACACATTAATATGTTCAACATATTAGGTCATTTCTAGGTCATAAAGTTTGTTTTTTTATAATAAAATTATTTTTATAAATAAGGCAATGTCTCATAATTAAATTATTACGTAAGATTCCTCCTAGAATATGTGAAGGATTTTATGGATTATTTTAATATAAGATACCCTTTTCAAAATGAAGGTCGATATTTTTTAATTTTTGTAAAAATAAAACCTTTCATATTCCGCAGGTTCTCCAACAGGGTATGACAGAGAATGATAAAAATCTTCATGTTCTCTTGGTTCTCTGAGAGGGTGTGGAAGAAATTTCGATTTCTAAAAACATTAAAATCTGACTTTCTCAGAATAATAATTTTCTTTAATAAAATACTATAGGAAATATGATTAAATATCAAATGTTGAAACTGAAAAAATCAAAATTTAAACTAACACAATTAATAGGTACCAATTACCAGGCATGACGAGAAGATCAATCCTTACTTGTGATTGTAACTGACTCTCGGACCCTTTTAAGCGATCTTTTGTATGGGCACAGACCTTTGATTTTGTTTTCATGGGTTTTGTAACCCTAAAAAATATAAACTCCAATAGGTGTCCAATCTCACCTGGCTAAAATAAGATTAGTTGCAATTCCAAAATAAATGGTTGTTCGTAACGACTATTTAGACAAGTCAAGTGAGCGATTCATCTTGATAACTCAATTTCTAGACACAAAATAAGAATAATAATAACAATAATGATATGGTTCGCAAATACAAGAAAATAATTATGTATATAGATATTTATATAGAAATAATAGATACATTGGCCATTTTAAGTTGGGTTAGTCTGGATTCGTATCTGAGCCATGTTTCGACATAAGATACTTAAAATGATTTTAAAAAAAACATTATTCTTCCTTGTAAAATGCTTATCATTTCAAATGGCTTTGTTCAAAATGAAAAATGGCCATCATTCTCTTTCCTTTTGCTAATATAGAAAAATTTATCCTCTTTGCAATCCTTTTTTAGCCTAATAAATTTATTCTTTCTTAAAACCTTAATCAAGGATTACCCTACATATTGGGGGGCAAGTGAAACAGAGCTTCAAGATCAAAAGGAGTAAATCCTATTCTTAAGTTACAAGAAAAATAAGTCAATTGTCATAAGACAAATTTTAAAGACCAATCAAAGTTTAAATTTCAAGGGACAAATTCCATTCTATGTTACAAGGAAATTTTAAACACCGATCAAAGTTCAAATCTCAAGTTTCTTCAAAATAAAAAAAAA
>JBBYHO010204550.1:0-11284 GCA_038382025.1 Adansonia gregorii | reverse complement strand
AAAAAAATAAAAAACGAGAAAGAAATAAATATTTATCTCAAAAGACATGTTGGATAACATTCTTATGCAGAAAAATGATCCTTGATTCAATTATCCTTAAACACTTGATTTAGGCCTATCTATTCTTTTTTTTACTAAACCATGAGCCATGGCCTATGTTACGCACCTTTAAAAGTCCATGTTGATCAAACATAGCTATTTGAGCTATTGGGCTATTTTTTGGAAATTCTTGAAAAATTCATCTTTTTCGATGATTTTTCAGTCTTTAAGAATATGATGGAGCAATCAATTAAAAAAAAAGAAAAAAAGAAAAATAAATAAGTTTCTAAGGTGAAGACAAAAAAAAGTAGTTTAAAACAAACTTAAAGGCTTTGGAATTGCTTCTAAATTGACAAAGATAACCACCAATGGAAAAGAACTCTTCCATTTTAATTCAAAGATGATCGTAAATCTTTGGAACTTTCATGACATTAGTAAAAGGTTGAGTCAAATGTCTAAATATTGATTTGATTTAATATCACCTTTTAAAATTTCATGTCCAAATTTACGAATTAGTGCTTCCTAAAAGCCTTTTGAATTTACCCGTTGAGACTTGGTGTTTACTAGCATCAGTTTAACACTTGCCAAGCTATAGTATTTGAAGATTAAAAGGATATTATAACTTGATTGTTTGCCTTTCAAAGAATTCCTGCAAAAAGAATATTCAACTGAACTTGGTTTTGACGAGCCTCGACCTTATTATACCAATTTCTTTGAATCAAATTTTAGCAGTGCCAACCTAATTATGCCTCCAAATTCATTTCCTTATCTCATTCAAAGCTGCCACAAATAGTGATCATCAATCATAAGGAAGCCTTAACAGTTTAAGATAACATATTTATTATCCTTAATATTAGAAAATTCATGATTAAAAATTCTTGATTCAAGATTAAAAGAAGGATTACGATGGGTAAATGTCAAATCGCCCTTTAACCTTCAACAAAAAGTCAAGAAAAGCAATTGGTAACAATGAGGTTCAGATTGATGAGACCTCGCCAACATTGACCTTCATGATGTTTTGAATTAATGAGGTTCAAATTGATAAGACCTCACCAACATTGTCCTTTTCATTCAATCCTATGAAATGTCGGTGAAGTAGGATTTAAGATTGTCCACTTTACTTGGTTAAGAACTAATAGAGCAAGATGTCATCTTTATTCAATCTTGAGAAATGTAGGTCAAGTAGGATTTAATTTTGTTAGCTTCACTTGTTTAGGAACCAGTGGAGCAAGATGTTCTTTTCATCTAATCCTATGAAAGGTAGGTGAAATAGGATTTAAGTTTGTTAGCTTCACTTGGTTAGGAACTGGTGGATCATGCTGTCATCTTCATTCAACCCTATGAAATATAGGCGAAGTAGATTTTAAATTTGTCAACTTCTCATGATTAAGAATTGATGGAGCAAAATATCCTCTCCGTTCAATCTTATGAAAGTTAGATGAAGTAGGATTTAAGTTTGTTAGCTTCACTTGTTAGGAACTAGTGGAGTAAAATGGCATTTTCCTTCGATCCTATGAAAAATAGGTGAAGAAAACTATAAGTCAACTTCATCCAATTAACCAAAAGGATCGGCAGAGTTCTTATTCGTCAACTTCACTTAGTTAGGAATCACTAGAGTAAATTGGCCTTTTTATTCGATCTTGTGAAAGGTTGATGAAGAAAACTTTAAGTTAACTTCATTCAATTGAGCAGAAAGATTGCCAAATTATTTCGAGGTTCTCTCTATTTGGTAGAAAACCAATGAAGTTGGCTTGCATGAAAGCCCAAGAGTAGCTAATGGTTTCATACCTATCAAAATTGGCACCAAAATGAAAAAGCCTAAGAGTAGTTGATGATTTTATCCTTATGAAACTAGCACCAAAATGAAAAAGCCCAAGAATAATTAATGGTTTCATCCTTGTGAAATTAGCATCAAAATGAAAAAACCTAAGAGTATCTGATGATTTCATCTCTATGAAATTAGCACCAAAATATAAAAGACTAAGAATAGTTGATGGCTCAGTCCTTGCGAAATTGACACTAAAGAAATAAAAAAGCCCAAGAGTAGCTGATAGTTTTGTCCTGATGAAAGTGGCCTAAAATTAGAAAGCCAAAAAGTAACCAATGGCCATAGCCCAATTGATATTAGCATTAAAAGGTGAAAACACAATGCTGTTCATTAGTTAGAAAACCAATATAATTGGCCCCAAAAAAACCTTTTTTGTATAAGGGTTTACCATGGCCTAAACAAAATCTTGTCTATTTAGTCTTTACCTTATTCTTGATCCTTAGCAAGAGCCAAAGAGGGTAACTGTAGACACCTAGTTTTGTCCGAGTCTTTTTTTTAGTAATCCAATAAAATCTGAGAGTTGTAATTACGCAATCATCCTAGGAAGGTTGACTTCTCTAGGTGGACTAGGTGTTTCAAAATGTATTTGAGTAGATCTAAATGACGACTCATGCACGTGATTGAAAAATTACCAAAATTACTATTTTGAGGGTCATAAAAAACAAATTTTGGATAAAAAAGACGAGCATCAAGTTAATAAATTAGCTTTTAACTTTATACTAATGAAATTTTAAAATTTATTTATGCATATGGTGTTAAGGTCAAATTTTTTATTTTTAGGAATTTTTAAAGATATTTTTGGTGAAATTTTTGGTGAAATTATCGTATATTTTTACCTACACCTATTTAGTATTTAGGCTGATACTTACCCCAAAAATAAAAAAATATTCAAAAAAATACGTATTGGCATTTTTATACCATGAGGCATCAAATTATTAATTTTAATATTTAATTTTTGAATTTTTCACTATACCACGAGTGTCTTGCTTGCAAACTTTTCAGCAAAACTCATTCAGATTTTAAGTTTTTATCTTTATTATTTCTAATAATTAATGTTTTGAGCAATGTGTTAAATGCAATTAATCTTTATAAAGTTAAATGTATTTTTAAAATTTTTCAGTTTCAAAATATGAACCTCTCTTTGTAAAATTTTTTTAAGTTTAGAATTTTTAAAATTCTTTACATACTTTCATTAAATTCATATTAATTTAGTTTTTGAAACTATAATTTGTTTTATGAGTTTTATATTTTTTTTTAAATATCAATTTTCTTTCATAAGGATTTTTTTTTTTAAATTTTATGAGTTTGAAATTTTTAATTATCTTTTTTCTTACACATAAGATTTCTTAAAATTTTCCTTTAAAGTTTAACACTTGAAATTTTTATAAAAATTTTTATTTTTTTATTTTTATTTTCATTTTTGGGCTAAATTTCTTTAATAGGCTTAAAACATGCAAATTTTACTAATAAGCCCATTTATTTTTCAACAAGTCCAACAAGTTTGACAAGCCTACTTTTTAATTTTCTACCAAGCTCATTTCATTCATTCTATACAAGCCCAATAAACTCATTCTTGATTAATCCAACAATGACCAATTAGGCCCATTTTTTAAGTTTTTAATAAAGCCCAATAATATTTCTTCTCTCTAAAATTTTTATTAATTCTTTTTAGGATCCAAAAATTTCATATGAGTATTTAATTGGGCTTTTTATGTGTTTAAATTCGTAAATGAATTTGTTAATTTATAACTTTTAATTTCTTACAATTTAGTCCTTTCAATTCATTTTTTTATAAAATTTGCAATTATATTCTTTTTTTTATATAAAATTTGTAATTGTGACTTTATTTTTTCATTTTTTCCTTTCTTTAAGTTTTGTTTATATTTATTTTAATTACAAAATTTATTGATTTAGTTACATAAACTAGTTTGGATGGAATTCAATTTTTTCTTAATCAATTTAGTTACATTTTAACTATATATTAAATTAATATTATCCTAAATCATCATAAAACCCACCCTTAGCCCACATTAGTCATTTTGGCTAAGGTTAGATGATTATTATATGAAGACAAATTAATTGATTAAAGCCTAAAAAAATTTACAAAATAAATTAACCAAAAAATAAATAACATAATAAAACAAAACCATGGAATTTGCTAGAACCTATTCAACCAAAGGGTTTTCTTAGACCCCTTAGCTGAACCCTCTTATAAATAGGGGGAGGATGTTTCAAGATGGAGCTTTTACATTCCATAACAACAAAAAACACTAAAACATCAAAATTTCTTTGTTTTGGCTTTTTAAGTAATTTCTCTTACAAAGTTTTAATTTTTGTTTATTTCATGCTTGATTCTCCCTTTTATTGAGCTTTGTGACTATTTGAGCTCATAGATTTTGATCCATATTGAAAGGCCAGGTATGAAAGCCATGATCAAAGTTTCTTGATTTTGTTGTCACCTTTAATTTTTATTCATAATAAGTTGATTTTCATTAAAGATAATTTGTTCTTGTTGATAGAAATGATGTTATTTTCATGTTTATACTTTTGTCATTCTCATGTTGACTTATGTTGATATGTTCATTATTTATCATGTTTTTATGCATATTTAAGCTTGTTAAAAATTATGACATGTATTTATATTGATATTCATAAAAATATGTGATAAAAAAGTTGTTTTTAGTTGATATGCATGCTGGCCGAAAATGATTATGTTCCTTAGGTAATTTTTCATGCTTGATTTTATAGTATTTTAGACTATTTTGTCATAGTTAAAAGTAGTAGGGGCCTAAAATAATTTTTCAAAAATTTTAAAGGCCTTGGAAAGGTTATTCCATCTTTTGCCAAACCTAACTTGGATAATTTTGTGATTTTTTTTATTTTTAGATTATTTTATAATTATGGAAAGTCTAAAGACTAAATTGTAAAAATAAAAAATTTGTTCCAAGGCCTATCATACTTGGTCTTATGCATCATGTACCCTCGGGGATGTGTTTCATCCATTTTTAACATGTTTAAATACATATTAAACATTTTTAGCCTTTAGGGATCTTTTTGCGATTTTAAAAAATTTAAAGACTTGTTTGAAAAAATATGAAAAACAAATTGTTCCAAGGCTAAAGGTACTTGGTCAAACCTTCTTCATGATTTTTTTTATATGATTTTCATATTGATTTTGATGTGTTTGATATTTGATTATGCTTTGTCATGTAAGAAGCATGTTGCAAAGTTAGAAAACTTAGGAGTCCATTAGGAAAACATTACATTTTAGCATTAAAACAATCATTTCTCACATCAAATGACCCATCTAAGATGTGTTGATCGTTTAAAACACTTCTAGCATGTTTAGTCATTTTAGGGCTAAAATATAATTTTGAGAAACTTAAGGACCTATCAACAATTTTTTCCTTTTAGGCCATATTCGATATCAAAGGCACCCATGCAGGGTAAAATCATTATTTCATACCATTATCAAGTCTTTTAGGGTACTAAGATATTTATATGTCAGAGGTACATTTTAGGGGTATTTTAGTAATTTATCATAAAATAGAGTCTTTTATGATTACCGTGATACTTCTGTGTCGAAGGTGCATAGAAGGTATATTCAACTTTTTATGATGTCATCAAGTCTTCTAGAGTTATTGAGATACTTTCACGTTGAAAATATACCTTAAGGACATTTTAGCAATTTAATTTAGAACCAAGTTCTTTAAGATCGCCGAGATATTACTACATCGAAGTTGTATTTTATGGCTATTAAGGATAAATTTTATTATATTTGATAAAGTCAAATTTTTTCACAATTAAAGCAATGCCTTCGAGTTAAAGTTGTACATGAAATTTCTCCCAACATATGAAAGAGGTTTCACAGAGTATTTTAACGAAGATATGTCATTTTCAAAATAAAATTAAAAAATTTTTAATTTAAAAAAATAAAACATTTTGCATTCTTTCAACCCTTTAGTAGGGTGCAAAAAATATTCTTATTTTTGAAAGCATTTTGCATTCCTCTAGCTCCCGGTGGTGTACAAAATATATAATGATAAAACTTTTCGTGTTTTTCTGGCTCTTCGGTGAGATATGAAAGATATTTTAATTTTAAAAAATATTAAAAATTTAATTTTGTCATACAGAATAATAAAATTATTTCATAAAAATTTTGAACATAAACTGTTGTTTGAATGAAAATGTGGGAATAATAACTCAGATGATGGAAATTGTGAAACATTTCTTTGATTTCTAGACATATAAATGGAAGTATGGAGTGAAAGGATTTTCCGCGGTTTCCTTCCTCGGTCATATTTTGATTTCTACACGGCTTATTTAGAAAAACCAGCAAACTTTTTCCTTTTTTCTTTTCTTTTTCTTGTTTTTGGTTATTTCCCTGGAAAGATAATTCTATGCAAGAAATTAAATTGTCCGCATCGATATTTAACCTCAATCACGTCATCATTGCAAACAGATACTGTCTTCTGTTTTTATTGGAGAGGTAAAATAAAATTAATTCTGCCTTCAATGGAAAAAGGTTTCAGAATTTAATGCTGATAGATGTAGTAATTATCATTGCTAAGTTTGTGGGTTTCAAGGTCGATCGTAAGACGCGTTCCCCAAAAGTTTTAAATTTTTTAATATATATATATATATTAGATAAATTTAAATAATTATTTTAATTAAAATTATTAATTTGATTTTTATATAATTTAATATATTATAATGTAATACGATTAAAATTACATAATTATTTATTTATTGTAATAATTATTCATAACTCAAAAATTTTTAAAATCAAAATGTTTATCATTAAATCACAATTATATAAATTTAATAAAAACTAAATTAACTTGCTAACCTTTTCAATAAGACTATAAGTCCCTAATTAAATACCAAATATTTTTTTGAGTGACTAAAGTTTTTATTTTATATAAAATCTTTTTCTACCATCACCGTATAACTTTTTATTAAAACAAGTTCAATTGAAATAAAAAAATTATAATAATACCCTAACTTTTAAACTAAAACTGTCAATTTTATTATTTTAATAGAGTTCTTTTTTGAATAAAATATAATATTTTGCAGCCATTGATATATTTATACTATTTAAAAAAAAAAGTTGTTCATAATTTTAAGCATGGTTATTTATTTTTGACATTTTATCAAAGTAGTTAGTACCGTACCGATGAGCGTATTATTTTTATTATGATACAGGTACGTATCGGTGGTAGTATATTTCAATGTACCATTTTGAGTTTATCGGAGTTTGAATATTTTTAATTTATATATATGAAAAATATTTTTAAACATGAAATAAATAATATTAAATAAATTTTATATATTAAATATTTATCAATTATATATAATATTTTAAAAAAAAACTTCATCAAATATAAGAAAATCAATATCAGTTAAGTAGTAAAGCTAAAATTTTTTAATAATCATTGAATTTATGAATAATTATGTCTAATAATCATCGAATTTATGAGTAATTATGCATAATATTCATCGGATTGAAATCAATGTTGGTTTAATTTTTTTTACAAGCAGTCGGTACAGTTATTTTCGTTCGGTACTATCGAAACAGGCTAATACTTACCGGTACTGCCGGTACAGAATGAAACTAAGACTGAAATAAAACTAACTATCACCGGCACCATTTTATATCGAAATCAGTATGTACCGATCGATACGGTACCGATAACACTACGTATTACGCATAAAATTATTTATTTGATGTATTATGTTTATTTATACATTTGTTTATGAATTAATAAAATTTATAATTTTGAAACTTGTTTCTTTTTGTTGGTATATTGTTTTGCATATATTTATAATAATATAATAACATAAATTTTGTGAAAAAATTCAATTTAATAGATTATTAATTGACACTCCAAAATCAAATATCAAGATCCACCAATGTCAGTTACATTTATTTACTAAATTATAAATTGATTAATTATTGAAACTTTTCCTAAAATTTCTAAGGAGAATTTCTTTTGGATTTTGAGAAAAAGCCAGTAGACAAAATTATATAGCTCGTAAGTTATGTCAATGTAAACAAAATACAATTCATTAAATATATGCAATCTTAAATTCGAATATGATATTATATTAAACGCATCGTATTAATTTTTTTTAAAAATGTATTTTTTTCATATTAATTATATTATTTTATATTCATTTAATGCATCACATCAGTATTATAATTTTATATCATATCTAAAATTATTGCCTATGAAGATAACATCAAAATAGAAAATTATAGATACCTAATTTTATTTAAGCCCTTAATTAGCGTTCTTCGGTTTTGATTGTCCATAGGTACTTTTTCACTCAAATCCCTCTAATGAAAATGTGATGGTTATTCGAAGTAATCAAGGTAAAAAAAGAGGCTTGATTTTAAAAGCCATATCCAAGGGAAGTCAAGAATCAACCCAAAAGTCAATAATCAACTAAAATTTAAAAGTCAACCAAAAATAAAAAACGAAGACTTTGTAATTAGAGAGTTTAGAAAATCCGATGGAATTGATATCATTGAAATGAAACTGAGGACGGAAAGTGTTTGATAAGGACAATAGTAAAAGATGAGTAAGAGATTACTTTAAGGGGTCCAAGTCGAGGTAAAATGGGACGGTTATTCGAAGTAATCGAGGTAAAAAAAGAGGCTTGGTTTTAAAAGCGACAACCAAAGGAAGTCAAGAATCAACCCAAACGTCAATAATCAACTAAAATTTAAAAGTCAAACCAAAATTAAAAAATGAAGACTTTGTAAATACAGAGTTTAGAAAATCCGATGGAATTGATTTCATTGAAACAAAATTGAGGACGAAAAGTGTTTGATAAGGATAATAGTGAAAAATGATTGAGAGATTACTCTAAGAGGTCCAAGTCGAGGTAAAATGGGATGGTTATTCGAAGTAATAGAGGTAAAAAAAAGAGGCTTGGTTTTAAAAGCCAAAGCCAAAGGAAGTCAAGAATCAACCCAAAAGTCAATAATCAACTAAAATTTAACAGTTAAACCAAAAATAAAAAATGAAGACTTTGTAATTACAGAGTTTAGAGAATCCGATGGAATTGATTTCATGGAAACAAAATTAAGAACGAAAAGTGTTTGATAAGGACAATAGTAAAAAATGATTGAGAGATTATTCTAAGGGGACCAAGTCGAGGTAAAATAGGATGGTTATTCGAAGTAATCAAGGTAAAAAAAAAGGCTTAGTTTTAGAAGCCACAGCCACGAAATTCAAGAATCAACCCAAAAGTCAATAATTAACTACAATTTAAAAGTCAAACCAAAAAAAATGAAGACTTTGTAATTAGAGAGTTTAGAAAATCCGATGGAATTGATTCATGGAAACAAAATTAAGGGCGGAAAGTGTTTGATAAGGACAATAGTGAAAAATGACTAAGAGATTACTCTAAGGGGTCCAAGTCGAGGTAAAATGGGATGGTTATTCGAAGTAATCAAGGTAAAAAAAGAGGCTTGGTTTTAAGAGCCACAGCCAAGGGAAGTCAAGAATCAACCCAAAAGTCAATAATCAACTAAAATTTAAAAGTCAAACAAAAAATCAAAAATAAAGACTTTGTGATCATCATCGTCGTCATTGGCATGCCCCCCAATGGCATTCCTTAAAAAATGCAAATTTGCTCTATAATTTAAACCTTGGCTGAAACTCATACATATTAAGCCTAGGTTGGGCTTGCAACTTTAGGCCATGTCATTTTAATTTGATAAATAAATGATGATAAAAATTATAAATAAAAAATTGGTAGAATAAAAATTTAAAAATTGAAAAAAAATGATAGGATTTTTTTAGGACATTTGGTGTCCAATTTAATGCATGTGTCCATAGGATATTAGCTAATGCATGGGGAGGGAAGCTTAGTTTAGGGGACGGATGAAGTTGGGAAAAAAGATGATCATGAGGCCATATAGAAAGGTTCAACCATACCACATAGCCCACCTTTATTTTCTTCATTTTTTTTCTTTTGAAACTTCACTCTTTTCTCTTCTCAAAAAGAAATTCCAACAGAAAAAAAATAGAGAGAAAGAGGAAAGAAAAAAAAAAAGTGAGTGAAAGCTTGGTTTTAGAGATTCTACTCTAGGTAATCTTGTTCACTTGTTGATTCTTTTCTCATAATTTTCATGCCATACATTAAAGATCATTAAGTTAGTTTTCGAAAGCAATAGGCCATACATTTTTTTTAAAGCTCATTTAGGTTTCACTTGAACTTAGTTTCCACTAGGACCTTCAGCGATCCTTTTTGCCCTGCACGTAGGTCTGATTGCAATTGTTCCTCTGGCCACTAATCGAATCCGATTTGAGCCAACATACTCCAGAACTAAAAGACATTAAGTTAGCTTTCAAATGACGTAGGTTTTGCACTTCTTGGAGTTCATTTAGGCACGTACGAATTCAAGACTGTCTCCTGCTGTTTGGATCCCTATAGCCAGCAACTATTTCTACTTGTGGCCTCTGTTTGGCCTGTCATTAGAATTTTTTTTGTAAGCATGAGTCCAAATTTAAAGTTCATTCAGTTAGCTTTCCAACAATATAAATTTTGCATTTTTCGAAGCTCGGTTACGTATGTAATGAACTAGGTTTTTCCTATATCTGCAGCAACCCTTGTCTCAATTCATGCTTAGGCATTTGAATGCCTTAGCTCTTTCCAGGAGTCCTTAATTACTGATTAATTTAAGAGGCATTCGGATGCCTCGGGTTAGCATCAAATTCACCCCCTCATAAGTCCTCACATTCACTCATCCACCGTACTACCCAATGAAGAGGGCATTCGAATGTTCGGTTTCGCCTAAATTTGATTTTAAGATTGTTTTAAAATTATTTTAATTTCATTTTTGAAAAATCATTTTGGTCACTCTTTATTTTGTTTAGACCTCGTTTTCAATCCTTTTCTAACCTTTCTTGGAAATGATCCGATTCATTTTCAAAACCGTATTTTAAACCAATTCCAACCCCATTTATAAATTTTTCTTGACTCCCGTTTCGTAAGTGGAGTCTAAGCTCGTCTCTAGTCCTATTCGGTTACTCTCTCAAGTATCCGAGACCATTGGAGGTACATGCAATCGAGATCCTATTTTTGATCGGTTTATAAGGTGATAAAATTAGTGTGAAAACGGTTTTGAACGTGCTCCGTCGGGTTGCAGGGGATATGCTCGGAACTATTTTCATAATAAGCTCAATATTCTAACTTTGCAAAGTCACATAAACATCAATGCGAAACAATAATTCCCTAAATTCTGTCGAGTCAGCCAGGGAAAATAGAAAATTCTCCAGCATAAAATGTTTACGTGATCATCGTTAAATATAAAATAAAATGTTTTTGTTTTGAAAGTATAAGGATCTCGCTTATGTTTTATTGTTCGCATCCATCATTGTAACTTTTTGTTTACATTTCGTC
>JBBYHO010204439.1:0-35595 GCA_038382025.1 Adansonia gregorii | reverse complement strand
TTTCAGTCTGTGCGCAGAAAAGTTCTCTATTTAGCCTTGAAAATTTGTTTTTAGTCCAAATCCTTAACCCCCCCCCCACCCCAAAAAATCTCTTCGGTTTTCTTCATTCTTATATTTCTTGTTTTCCATAAAATTTTTCCTTCTTTATTCCTGTTACTTGCCTTTCCTACTTTCTAGGCTCCACTCTTCTACCATAACTAAAATAAAAATTCCAAGCTTTTTTTCAGTGGTTCTCTTCCAACAAGCACCTGAAAGAACAACGCCTCTCTTTCAATTCTCTTCTTCTTCATTTTCCCTCAATTTTTCTTCTCTTTAACCTTGTTATAATGAAGTAATAATGAATAAACCCTGAATTCCTTTGTTTAAACCTTAATTTGCAGATTTATGAACAACCTGACGGGATCTTCAGTGCTAGAAAAAGCCTTTGTAGTTCTGAGCGCTGTCTCGGTAAGTTTTAACACTTAAATTCCTTTCATTTCTTTAATTATTTGATCAAAAGAAAACAAAATTTCTTCCTTTCTTCTTTGTTTTTTTTTTTTTGGTTCAATTTCGTTATTTTCAATTCTTTAATTCTTTTTTAGGTTTTTCACTTTTTGTTGTTTTTTTGATAATTCTGTGATTTTTGTGTTCTTTTTTGTTTGATGACATTTTGCTTCTAAACGACAATTCTCAAAATCTTATTATAAGAATGTATTTTTATAAATTGGAATTATATTACTTATTGCTGTACGAATATGATTATTTGGTATTTGTTAATTTAAATACAATAGTGAAATTGAATAATTTTTTATGTAATATAATCGGTTTGAAATTAAATTAGATGAGTTTTTTTTTTGTTTAATTTGCCGACTATTTCAACTCGGCGTTTTTTTGACCTGATTATATTAATTAATTATTTAATATAATCAGCTGAAAATTAAATTAAATTAATTTTAAGAATTGTTACGAGCTTTTATTATTTAATTTGCCGATTATTCTAATTCGGTGTTCTATGATCTAATTAATTAATCACCATATTTTCTATTTACATATTTTTTTAAAGTCTTTTAATTAAAATAGTCCTTCTGTTATGGGCTTATGGCCCACCAGTCGGTTTTAGCATATGAGATTCATACCAAAACAAATATCCCATCAAATCTCAACTTTCAACTCCCAACGGGTCTTGTCTTCCCTCTCTGCTTTCGTTTCTAATGTAGTTATTTCCTCCACTCTCTTTCCTTTTGTCATGCGACGCCCCGACTTTGATTTTTTTTTTTCTTTTTTCTTCCACTTTCTCTCTTAATTTCCTTTTGAATCCTTTCTCTTCTTAATCCATAAAAAAATAATCTCTTTCGAAAAATCCATCCTTAATTTTGTTTCTCGTACCCAACTTTCTTCTCTTCTTGATTCAATTTATATCCTTTTTAATCTTATTATTTCTCAGGTCTTTAGAAGAAGAACTGCGTAAATTTCAAGTTTTTCAATGCGAACTTCCTTTGTGTTTGGAGCTTGTTACCTAGGTTTTGCCTTAATTGTTTTGTTTTCCACCACCCCCTTTAATTTCGATTTTTCTTGTTGCTTAGCGCCAAAATTTTTCCACTCTCTTTTTTTTCTTGGGGGAGGGGGAGGGGTGTGCATGTGTTAATAGCGATTGAGGCATGCAAGAGAGAGATAGATATCAGGAGGCTTCAAACACCACGGATTACATGCAAGTGCAATCGGATTGTTCGGAGCAGACAAGCAGAGATGTTCCTGTTTTGGAAGAACTTATTCCAATCAAAAGAAGCTCTGATTGCTCTGAGGAAGATGGTGAACAAGAATTGCATAAATCCAAAGGCCACGATAGCAGCAACTCTTAAGAAAATAATGTTGCTGTGGCTTCCGATAAAAGGAAATGCTTAGATCTGTTCTGTTTTGGAATAATAATCAATCCCCAGATGTACGCTTGCAAGAGGTAACCCTTATTTTTTTATCCTTATGTTTCATAATCTCCAAACAAACAAGAAGAAAAAAAAAAGTTAAGAATTTCTGGGATTTTTTTTTTTAAATTTTAGGATGCAGGTTAAATTGGAAGTACGGTGGAAGTAAAGAGAAATGGGGAGCATTTCAGCCGTTCCAGGGAGAAAAACCGTGGAGAATAGCGTTCAATCTGCAGAAGGAAAAGCCAATGCCTCAGCTACAAGTATTTGTACTACAGAAATCGGAAGTGGGGTAGGAGAAGCCAATAATGGTAACTCGTCTAAAAAAGAAGAAAAAGAAGGGCAGCCGCAGAGGAAGCGAAGGCGGTGTTGGTCACTGGAGTTGCATAGGCGCCTCTTGCATGCTCTCCAACAACCCGGTGGTTCACATGGTGAGTTGTTTGTCAGATTATGTCAGCAAGCAACTCAAAGAACAATTTCTCTTTGTCCGTTCTCCCCTTCTTCATTTTACTTCATTATTTTCTTTAGCCTTGTTATAATAAGGTAATAATTAATAAACCCTCAATTCATTTTTTTAAACCTTAATTTGCAGATTTATGAACAACTTGACGGGATCTTCCATGCTGGAAAAAGTCTTTGTACTTTTGACCAGTGCTTTTATAAGTTTAATGCATCAATTCCTTTCATTTCTTCAACTTATCTGATACAAAAAAGTATTTTTCATTCGAATTTCAGTACTTTTTTGGTGCTCCGTCCCTTCTGAAACAGTACTGGTAGATTTACTAATTCTTGCATTTTCTTTTATACAAAATTTTTTTAAATGTGTTAGTCAAACAGCAGAAAGTTGAGATTTAAACTTTTTTTTCTTTTTAGATTTTGTCATAGCGAATATATAATTTGTTTGAACAGATTAGCATCCCAAAGAGGCCTCCTTAAAGAAAAAAGGCACTGCAGTGGTTGCCTCAAAGAATTTAAATGCTTAGCTATCCACGTTTGTCATGGATTTTGTCTTCATTGTTCTCCCATTCTTTCTATTTTCAGCTTTTCACTGTAAGCATTCTTAACTAACATTTGAAACATTTCCTGTCTACTGTCATGAGAACTTTTGACATTGCTTCTCTAGGCTTATCATGCTTCACGCGGCTCTGATCGGGCTTTGTTTCTTCTTTACCCTGATTCAGAGGCAGTAATGTTTGCAAAAAGAATTGTAAAGGACTTGAAGCTTACCCTTGGTTTCCTTCTGCAAATCATTTAGTTCATTCAGGTAACCATAACGTTTTTTTTTTTTCATTTTCAATATTCAATTTTTAGCAATAAAAATTTACACTTTGAAGCCAATCTGTAGTTGTATTTAACGTTTTGTTATTCGTAACTCTGCACATCATTTATTAGCTACTGCTTGTCACAGTTCAATTATATGAAACCAGGGCATGCCAGTGACTAGGTTGTTCTAGTTATCGACGCCTTTCAGCTTGATGATTAAGTCAATCATACTGTTATCAGGGATCAACATTTATGGGTAAAAATGGAAAAGTGGTTTTATATCGTATCATTATTTATGCTTGCAAGATGTGAATTCTTCCTTTATGCTTGTTCATCATTTATCTATTATGTCCTATGTAATTATTTTCCGGTCGGATGCGTGAATGCTGTTACCATTCATTTGTTGTAGGTCTTGAACAAATTTGAAAGTGACTCGGAGGAATTTGCTTGGACTCTTATGCATCGAAGATCCTGAAGTTGGGTTAAACAATTTATTTTAGAATTAGAAGCATGCCAATGAAATAGGATGAGACGGTTACTCTTTTCATTCAACCCTGTTTCCGATTCTGTTTCTGTTCCTTCAAAACATGACATATTTATACCATTATTTTATTCTTTGCAGCCTGCAATTTCATTTGCAGTTTGGGAGCAACTTTATGAAGTAGCTATAAGGTGCCTGGTATAATTTGGTGGAGCTGTGAGACTTAGTTTGACATGTGTACATTTGTGTTTTGTGCAGACATGGTGAGTAAATATGGTGAGATCGAAATGCAGGTTTTGGATGATAGTGGTTTAATGCATTCTTGAGTATAATTGGAACACATAGATGCAATTACTCAAAGGATAAGTGAAACCTGCTGATATTTAACATTTCTATGCGAAGCTTTTATTGCTTCTCCTTTTGTTATAGATTCCTTGCATGAAATCTTATTTTCTCATAAATAAACCGATTTTTTAATATATTTCTTCTAATCTATATTTACATTATGCATGGTGTTTTCCCTTAGATGTCTCCAGGCTACCAAAGGCTGATTTGTTCTGTTATGTAAGGCTTCTCTGGATGACTGATTATTGAACTTATGTTATATTAAAGACCAAGTAATCAGCCTCTTCTAAACTTTTGTCACTCTGTTTTTGGCCATTGTAAAACGACATCTGCCTAAGCTTGCCAGAAACTTTCCCTCAATGAAGGTATTAAATTTTAATTTAAATTCAAATTTTTTTATCCATATAATTTTTGCGTAATCCTTCACTTTTTTTTTCCCATATAATCAAGAAACACTTCGAAGCACAGTCTTTCTCTCAATTCTCCTCTTCTTTATTTTCCTTTCGTTTTTTATTTAATCATGTAATGTATTAATAATCCCTAATTTTTCAAACCCTAATATGCAGAGTTATGAGCAATTTGAGGGATCATCTCTGCTAAAAATCTCAGCGTTATTTGGGTACTCCATGGGCTCTGTAGCCTTAACCAGTGAAATGTAAAGTTATGAGATTTAAACCTTTTTTTCCCCATTTTCTTATCTTCTTCTCTTTTATCCGTCCTGAATTTCTTTTTTTGCTTTTTTACTTCTTCTCTCTTTTTGCTGAAGGAGGTTCTATGTTCAGGCCGATTCTTCAATCGATCCAATGTAAGCATGGCAAGGCCCCCTTTCTCTCCAAGTTCTATTTCAAGCATCTTAAGTACATCCATCTCTGCAAGTACAAGGGTCGTGGTGAGTTCTTCAAGCTCTTTCTAGCTGAACTGTATGAAACAATTTGGCTGCATTCATATTTCATGCTTTTTGCAACTTAAATCCGCCTGTTTCTATGGTGGGTGTAAAATGCTTCCTTTAACATTTTGCAGCATATATGTGGACATTCCTGTTGAAACCTCAAAGTTATGCTAATAAAATGTTATGGTTATGAAGGATATAGCTGCATTCCCAGAATAGCAAAGTATTCGCTGGAAAACACTGATTTATAACTCCAAGGGTCATACTCTGTTGTGCTAATTGCTTCAGAATTTTAGTGATATGTTATGAAGATTTGGCGAGAGATTGGTATGCCCTTTTAGTTGAAGCAGTTTTGGAGAGGCATCTGGAGTGAAATTTGTCTAGATAACCTGTACAAGCACGTGTGTTGTCCACTAGATCTAGATGTTTGTATATTGCTTTATTTTTTTAATTACTTTCTTCTATTGCCACTTTTTTTGCTCTTTGGGAGGGTATAGTATTTATGGACTGCATGATAATTATGCATTTTATGTTGGTGAATGATAGGTGCAGGTTTGCATTTCTATGTGCATCCTCTTGACAATCTTGTGAGAAATTTGTTGTTTGTTTAATTCTGCTGATTTTGCAGTCAGGTGTTTACCATGTAGGCTAAGTGCCAGTTTTATTTAAAGAGTGCAAAGCCTATAGTCGTCTTTTTTTTGTGCAGCTGGTAATCTCTCCAGATTTTCTCTCTTGCAGTTGCTATTGTCTATAGTTTTTTTTAATTTATTGATTTATGCCAAAAGTTACTGGTTCTCATTCTTTTGAAACACCCACCATGAATCATTTGAACTTGGTCAAAAAATTCTGGTTGATTAATGATTATAATGCATTGGTAAAATGTAATGTTATTTTGTAATGCATGTAAATGCTTGCTAATTAGAAGGATAAATGTTATCATGTCTCATTAGGCATCTTTCTTCCTAGCATCCCTGAGATTTTCTTTATGTTTGTAGACATTTTATCTTTCACAATCCCTGTCTCTATTGTTACCTCCATCTTTATTTTATTTTCAGTAACAGGAAAGATAATGTTAAATTTGCTTTCTCCATTTCTTTTAATATCCTCACATGTCCCTTTAATACTCTCACCCATGACTTTAAAAGTCATGGAGGGGATAACCCAATCAGCTCTCATTGGCAATGTAAAACAGATTGTGTCTGAACTCGTTGCAAGTGTAAGTCTTATAAGCTTTCAAGTATCTGCTATTGTTTTTTATTGAATTTTTTATGCCCTTCACTAAATGGTCAGTGATTTGCTTGTAACTCTTCTGATGAGTTCCTGTGTGGATTCATTCTCTCCTTGCATGTTATCTCTACTATGATTTGTGTAAAGCACACATTCCAGTGGACAATTGTTTCAAGTTGGGTTCAAAACTTTTCACGATCTAGCTTCATTTTTTCTCCCCTTATGGTTTTTCTTTATGCTGGAACATTTTAGTGAATTTGATATGACATGGGGGTTTGACATAAGGATTTTGATCTTTGCCATAAAGAATGCACCATCTGCCGTGAAGCAAATTATGGATGTCTCAAAATCAGACATCCCTTTTATTCTGTTTTTGGTTTATGTAATGTTTACTACAGTTTACTATTTTTTTTACACATTTTAAGAGAACTGTTGACACTGTTGTGTCAATAGTCAAAAAAGGTTTATGATGGTTTGTATTCTAATAATATAAGCTTGTTTTGCTTGCAGAGCAGAGGATACAAGTTTTCAATATGCATGCTGATAGTGGCTGTTTTTGTGTCATTGTCTTGTCATTTTTTATTACTAACCATGCTGCACTTTTATGGTAATTAATTAGTCGCATGACTTTCGTTTATCAATGTTTTCTTCTATTGCAGCTGATCACAAACTTTATCATTTCCAAATTTATTGATTTAGCAATTTATATTTTTTTTTTCAAATTCCGATTTTTCCCATTGTTTCAGATTTGCCTAGAAGTGAATTTTCTTTCATTTAACACCGATTACCTAATGTGCAGCTTTTTGTTACTTTTTTCTATCTCAGGAAGTGTTGTGATTCCATTGACCTTAAAGATATTAATGTCATGGTACGTTATGTGATTTCCATTATCTTTCTTTGCCACTTTGATATTTCACTGGCTTGGTTTTGCTGCAGATTTTAGGACCATGTGGTCCATGCCATCATTATTTTGCTTACAAGCTTTGAAATCCTTGGACTATGGCAATTATGCGTTTGCTGCAGTTTTAGTTTATTTATTTCTTTCATTTAGTTAATCAATTGATCCCGTTATGATTTTGGATTATTCTCTAATACGACTTTAGTAAATCACACCACTTCATTTGATCTCGTCATTTTTCCCAGGGTGTCTTTGTTAATGCATTGCGGGCTGCAAGGGAGTTCAGCTCAAGAGTATCTGATTCATTGAAGGTTTGAATTAAATTTGCTCTATTCATATGCATTTTTGGCTTGCTTGATGCCTTGATTGGATTTAAAGGTCTCTCATGTCACAGGTTGGAGTGCAACTTTGCTTTTCAAGGTAATTTGTATAAGCAACCTCTTAAGCTTGAATCTTTTATGATCAGAACGTATTTTGTTTACGGGATACTTAGTCTGTCCTCTAGCTTCACAGCAATGGCTAGGGTTAATTCAGTTATTGGTTCGACTCTAAGACTGCTGGTGGACTAGAGTTCCTACACAAGTAAGAACTTCTCTCATTGCTTACTGTTGGATTATTTTATATACTAGAAAGCACGCCACATTATTTTTTCTTCTATATTCTAAGCCTCAAACCCTAACCTTTGATGCATGACAGATATAGAGATTTCAAGAAATCACTGTGGCATTTTTATGATGTTAAAACTAAAGATGCTGCTCGGCAAGCTGTAGAATTTCTTTATATATATAAATACATACATGCACATATATATATATATATATTTATATGTATATCATCTTTTATAATTGATTGAACCTGCTTGTCTGCTACGTGTTTGAAAGACCTAATGATTAGTTGTAATTAAGAGACATTTCCTTAGATATCAGGTCACCACTAAATATTAATAGAAAAGTGTCTGCGGCCATTTGTAGAATTCTCTTGGATGTAACAAAAGATCATATCTAGAGGTAGATTGTTATGTGATTTTTCTTATTGCAGCTTATAAAAAATCCTTCTGCACCTCAATGCTTTTGGCTTCCTCTTCTTTATGATTCGATTAGCTCCTTTTGCAATGATGATGTTTGTAGTATTGAACTTTCATTGTATCTGCTAATACTTGGCTTCACTGACTAGTAGCACTTTATTATTATTATTTTTTTATCTTTTTATTTTTTAAAGTTTTTGCTCAAATGGGGGTTTTGGGGTTGCTATCAATCACGCTGGCACAAATTTCATCCTAAGCTTCTCGGAAATTTTCACTCAGTAATGGATTAAAGGTATTAAATCATAACTTTAATTTCCAATCTATTTTTTTCTTCATATGTATAATTTTTGCCTAGAATTTTTATCATATATTAGGCTTCGTTCAGTCGTTATTTTGATTGCTATTTGTTTTTTGCTTCTTAGAAGGCTAGGCTTTTATTTTTTTTCTTCTGGTGCCTCTATGTTGTTCTTCACTTGGCTCTGGTTTGGCTTTGTTTCTTCCCTACCCTGATTTGGTGGTGGTGATGTTTGCAAAATGGACTGTAAAGGTTCTGAAGCTTGCCTTGGGTTTCTTCTGCAAATCATTGAGTCTGTTTAGGTGACTGTAACTTCTTTCATTTTCAATAGCAAAAAATGACATTTTAAAGCCAATCTTTAGTTATATTTAACATTCTCCTATTTTTAACACTGCTCATCATGTATGCTGACAGCTTGTCGCATTTCAATCATATGAAGTTCAAGCTATTTATGCCAGTGACAAGATTGTTCTAGGTAAGGTGTCTTTCATCTTTAGTTGTATTACAGTTGCCGTTGCTTAGCAGTGGCTTATAATTTATTATTGTTTAACTCTTCTTTGGTAGATATTACAGTTTTTGATTAGATTTGGCTATCATTTTGTTTTTTTTTTCCCTCCATTGCTTGGGCCTATTAGTTGAGATCATTGTGATAGAAATAAGTTAACATTTATTTTCTTTGTCATATCATGATTCATGTTTAGGGGGAAGAAATTGAAATGAATTTTTACTTTAAAATTAAGTTGTGTAGCTTTGTCCTTATCTTTTACTTCTTACGGTCCAAGGTCTAGGACCTAATATTTATGTTAGTTTTGCTTTCATTTGCTTGAAGTCATTTATAATTTGCCGGTTTATGTTATATATATATATATATCATGATGAAGGATCTTTTGATCAGAACTTAGGACTCCATTAGCTCCGATGGCGTGTCCTAGATTTGCTTGGTTTGATGGTTTTCAATGTATATTTACATTGTTTTTTTATATCCAATCATGGTGAAAGCGAAATTATTGTTGTTTTTCCACTCTTTGAATTGTTGTCGGCTTTTACCTTTCTATATTTGGCTGCACAAAGTTTGCTTATTCTGATTTAATTTTGCTTTTGTTATGTTAAAATCTTTACTTATTCTGATTTAATTTTACCTTTTTTATGTTAAAATCTATATTAAAAGTAGTGAAATTGTATGTGTGTTTTTTAGTTGACCTATTTTTTTCATTGTGTTCTATATTGCCTTTGATTGATTTTAGGAAATATCATTGAGGGATAAGCTTTTTAGACAGATTTGTCATTATATCTTTCAAAAATGTAGTTTTTGTATTGCAGCAATTGTTTTGTTATTTAAATTTTACTAATGTATTCTTAATTTTTAAATCTTATTGTAAGAACATAATTTTGTAAATTGGAGTTATCTTACTGTTATAGAAATGTGATTATTTGGTATTTGTTAATTTAATACAGTAGTGAATTTGTATTATTTTTTATTTAATATATTCTGTTTTTTATACATTTTTTATACGTATATTCATTAAAATTTACCAAATTCTAAGCTTGAGATTAGAGTAGTT
The DNA here is from genome assembly GCA_038382025.1 of Adansonia gregorii. Taxonomy (NCBI): domain Eukaryota; kingdom Viridiplantae; phylum Streptophyta; class Magnoliopsida; order Malvales; family Malvaceae; genus Adansonia; species Adansonia gregorii. The sequence goes on along the minus strand of JBBYHO010204439.1, from coordinate 25,713 downwards.
GAATTTCAAGAGTTGTTTTTGGGCCTAATTATTTAATTACCATTTTTTCGATTTGAATTGTGTTTTTTAGGTCTTTTAAATTAAACTACTCCTTTTATTAAATAACAGTTTTGTTATTTCTTGTCTTTGCTTTTACTGAAATCATGTTTGGTGTTTTTCCCCCCTCGCAACCCTGCCCCTTTGAAAATCCCTCTTTGATAAGCAATGTGTAGGTGCTTCCTTGGGAAAGTTTACCAATACTAAGACAGCGTGAGGTTTATTGAATGCCTTCTGCAGGCTCTATATCTGTCACACTTTAAAGAAAGTGGCAATATCAAACGGTAGGAAAGCTGCTTTTTTTCCTTCGATAGATCTTTTATCAATTGAATGCATTTTACTTTATAAATCGCAGTGACGGTCCTGGCCGCACGGTAGCTCAAATTGAGAACTGGTTTAGGATCCAAACTTCAAGCTAATTTTTCTGTTTCTTTTCTGGTTATTATTGAGATTGATCGAAGGTTAAGCAATTATCATACAATGACAGAAAAACCATTTTTTCTTCTTAATTTTCGCTCTATTTTCTTAGGTCTACTCATTTTTAAAATCATTTTCCTTATGTGGAATTAGGTTTAGTAAATTTATTTATATATATATATATATATTTTCATCATGAACCATATAGAGAAAGGATGGAATTTTCGCCAACAGCTCAGAACTGGCTGCAACCTTGAAAAGAATTATTGTGGAGGGCCTCGAAATTGATCCATTGCCGAAATTTTGTTTAGTTGCCAAGTCCTATACTGTCTATAAAACAATGCGTTAAGGTATCATCGTCAAATCTTGGCCCTTTTTTTTGTTATGATGGGTGATTGTTTTTTGATTTTTGATAGTGTTGATGACATTACTCTATGTTTTCCCTTTCTCAAAGTAAAGCAGGTGGTGCTGTACTGGACCTTGTTATTCAGTTTTAGATCAAGGTTTTTTCATTATGCTTTTTGGGTAAATCAGGTGCTTTTGTTTTAATAATTCTATTTCTCTATTTCAGGGACACGTGGGGAAATGGAGTACACTGGAATTTCTTTTTGACGCTTGGTTCAGTAATTTTTGTGGGTATGCTTTTCTGTTGATGAATTTCTTTTCGTTTCTGTTCTCTTCTAATTGCTATCTAACAATAACTTGATTTTCTAACTAGTGGCCTAATTCTGTATCTTCTTGCTAAGAAAAGGGGAATGGATATTAGAAGCAGAAACAAGGGGGAATTTTAGCATATTTGATTGGATAATATGAAAATACACCTGATGTCCCGTATTCTTTATTGTATTTTTTTGTTTGCTTTTGCAACTTCATTCTTTGGTGTGTTGTTTATAGATTCTTATGATCCCAATTTCTGAACACTGTGTTGTTGGTGTGTTGAGGTCAATCTCATTCAAGCGTCACCTATCAAAAACCAGATTGTCTTGAGTTAGAAGAAATTGGAAATTACGGAAATAGAAAATTTCTAAATAATTTTTTTAATACCATTTCTTTCTTTGAAGGTTGATGTTTTCTTGACTTGTTTCTCCAAAATAATAGGCTATTCATGGTTCTTTCCATCTAAAGTGAGTAAATTGGAGTTGCAATCTGTGCAATCCCTTTGATTTCATTTATACTGCTTCTCATTGGACCATCTGATGCAAGATTCTCTCATCTGACTTAACCGTGAAGCCGCACATCTAAAGCATTGTGTGTATGTGTTTGTGTTCTGGCATTGAAAATGCTCCTCAAAAATGATTTTGAAGCTTGGCAGATGGAATTATTTGTCATGGCTGATTTGAAATTTTAACAAATTCAGCATTGCTTAAATCTATCTTTGGAGGCTATCGTTGAGCGGAGGCACAGATTCTGGCCTAATCTTTTTGGAATTTTCTCTCAATGAAGGCATTTAATTGTAACTTTAATTTCCAATTTTTTTTCTTTATGTTTATAATTTCCGCATGGATTACGTTTTCATATAAATATATGTTTTGTGCTTCATTTAGTTATTATTTTGATTACTATTTGTTTTTTGCTGCTTTAAATTCTAGGCTTTTTTTCTGTCTCTGAATCGTGCTTCACTTGGCTCTGATTTTGCTTTGTTTCTACTCTACCCAATTCAGAGACAGTGATGTTTGCAAAAAGGACTGTAATGAATTTGAAGCTGGCCTTGTGTTTCCTTCCACAAATCATTCAGTGCATTAAGGTAGCTCTCGTCAGATTCCAGTTGTGGCACTTTGGTTCCACTCTCAGCGGAGTCCCAGGGTGCGGCGGTGTATCCTTTCCACCATGGCCTCAAGTCTCCAATCTCTAGGCGCTCTATGTCATGTCATGGGGCAACTCCCTCTGCTCCTTCCACCAATGACTCTGTCAAGGACAATGCAGGAGGAAAAGTGGTGAAAGTAAAGCTCAGCTGTGGAGACAGGGAGATCGGTGACGCTCATTGGCGGAGGACCTACGGTTAGATTAGAAAAAACATTGCCTCCAGCTTGTCCAAAATGTCCACTAATTCTTCACCTTACGATGTTGACTGGTGATTAATTTCCAAATTTCATTTTGTTGCAAAATATGTGAAATTTATTTGTTTTTTACCTAAAAAATTTTGAATTTGTTATGTTAAGGTGGGATTACAAAATGGAATACAGCAAGGACATAAATTCTCTTCTTGGTAATCAGAAATCACTGGCAGTTCTAATCATCGACGATGTCATAACGGTAATTTCTTCTTTCTTTTTCTTTTCATGGGACATTATATGCTTTTGTTTTTCCTTTTAATTTCAAGTTGCTTCCCCCCCCCTCAGGAAGGCGAGAAACCAACTAATTTGAAGGCTGCATGGAGCTATCGGAAATGTTTCATGCTGAAAAGCCATCTTATTCATGGTTACCTAACTTGTCGATTGGTTAGCCGTAAATCTCCTACCTTTTGGTTACTATATTCACCAATTTTTGCATTACTTAAGTTTTAAAGCTGTTTTGTTACTTATTTCATGCTAATAACCAATTGGTGTCTTGGCAGGATTATGATAGCCTTTTCTGGGGAACATACCAAACCATCTACTCAAAGCTTGCTGATTTTCAAAAAAAATTGTTAACTTGCAGGTGTTAAATAATTATCCTCCTGTGTACTGTATGATTTTAACTTCTCTATGTAGTGCTTATGCAGTTTTAGAGTTTAGGCTTGCCAGTTGTTTGACTGATTTGTTCTTGATTCTAGATTCATCTAAGATAATGGTATTTAATCGGTCTATTCAATGAATAGGTTGTGGAGTATGACCCCAATTACAGGGAAGTTATGTCATCGGCATTGGCAATTGGTTGGCTAGATATCATGGGAAGTGGATTGGTAGTCTAATGTGGTTTCATGATGAAAGCATGATAGGTATATATTTTGTGGAATTTTTATGATTGGGTATAGTTTAATATTTTCACTTGCAGGTTAAAATGTTGTGCTTGCACGGGTCTTATCAATTAGATCAACTCATCGGTTGTGAGTTTGCAAGAAATTGATTGTTATGCATTACATCCGAAAGTTGTAGCTCTATTTGCAGGTAAAAGTAGCATGTTTAAAATATCATTGAACCACAAGCTTCTAATTCTTTCAGTAAGACTTTGAAACATTATACAGTTGTGAGATGTTTGTGCAAATCTTCAGTCAGTTATTTAACCGATTTGTGAAAACCTTGGAAAAGTTATACGCTAGTTCTGTCTCTGCTCCTTTCAACCAAATTGTTTTCTCTTTTTTGCATTTTCATGTTTCAACAATTTCATTTGTATTTTTTTCCTTAAGTTGGTCTATTCATGTCCAGTGACATCAAGTTATTGCTGCCGTAAGAAATTAAAATCTATGTATTTTTTTCTCTTTCTCCTGTGCATCAACAGACAGAGAATGGTCTTGTAGAGGCAGTCCCTGTTCATATTTCAAAAATGCCACACGTGTTTGGACCAAGAAGCTGAGAAATTGGGTAAATTCTTTTAAGGCCAAGCCTGATTTTGTGAAGATATCTTAGATTCTTTCAGTGATGTTCTTCTCTCATTCTGCTTCATGATCCATTGCCTCTGAAGATAAGAAATTCGAGTCTTTCTTTGGCATAGGCATGGGAGAAATGGCGGGCACAGATATATAAGCTGGATTCAAGTGCATTTTGGTTTCAATGTGCTCACCAAGGGACTTGGGAGGGCTTGAGAAGTTTGTCATAAGTAATGCTGGGTAATGCTAATAGTCTGTGCACTGCAACATTTCATTGGATACATGTTTATATTTCTCATTTGATATATATCAGGCCATCCACTGCTGTACATACCTTTCCTTTAGTGCTAATCTTGTACTGTTTATACATGTTAACAAGACTTTGAAATAATCACTTGATTTCTTTTCTTGCATTAGGGGCTAGAAAGCATTTGCAGCTCGGAACAGAAAAGCATTCAATTGAAACCAGTGGCCTCTGCACATATTTTGATGGGACTTATAATTGAAAATCTTGGGGAGAATACTGAGGTGACACGTGGGGATAAATATTAATTTACATTCTCCGTTAAATTCTCTTTTTGATTCTTTAACCATAAATTAAATTGTGCTTTTGTTATTTCTCAGGTTGTATTAGCAGAATGTTCGAAAGTATTTGGTCCTTGGTGAGCTGCCATATTCCATCTTTATTTCTTTCTGTTTTTTGGCGCCTAAGCTTCAGTCTATATTTGGCCTGACAACTATGAGAAGTTATCATGAAACTAAAGCTTGGATTTTCCTGCACAGTCATTAAGATCTATATCTGTATTTTGCTTGTCATCAGGATGATTGCGCATGCCGTAGAGTTGTTGACTGCTGGTGACGACCATGCAGAAATGTCTTTACATGACGAGCATCATAAGTTGGGGCGAATAAGCATATAGGAGCTTCATTGACTTGTTTATGCTCAAGTCCTATCCTCACATCCAATAACATGGCAAGTGGGTGCAAATAGACATGTGGATTACTTCCATTGGTGTACGAAGCCACAGATATGCATGTTTTATACGTTGTATGGCTTAGGTTTGCTGCCTTTCTAACCTATAGATAAATGAAATACGGGATGCTACTTAACCTACGTCATTGGATATGATTCATAGTAATGAGTAAACTAATAACATGATTTCCCATTATTTTAATTATTCACAAATAACATTTGCATGAAATGCTAGCATTTTGATTAAGTGTTTGTCATATACTTTTCTTGCAACGTCTGCAGATTGCTCCAATTTATCTTGTATCATGCATGAAGCAGGGGATGGTTCTGTTACAGATATTATTGGCCAAGCAGCCTGTTCAACATAATCAGTTGTTGCGTAAGGTCGTTTTTTCAATTTTTTAGATGCCACTGATCTTTGCCATTATGCATTTTGAATTCCTCTTATTGTTTTGGAATTTAGAGGATTATTAAGTGTTTGTTTGATAATGTAATTCTATATCGTATGCAGAGCTGGAGATTTGCTGCCTTTATGTACTCAAGAGCATAACTTCAGATATTATTAAGGTATAAGCATCTTGGAAGGCATCATTTTGTTTTGGTGATGGATAACACATAAAGCCTGCCATTCCATTTTGGAAATCGTGTTTCCCAACCTGTAGAGAAATTTGGGAAGACATGATAATTGAATGTTTTAACATGTAAGTTAAATATTTTTACTGTCCAGGTTTATATTGCTGGAGTATACCACTGGAAGCATGGTAGGAAAAGTTCTGGAGTTTTTTGGCTTCAGCAAGCTTGGGATGAATATCATCTTAATAGGATAGCTCAACAGTTGTTTGATTCAGATGGAAAAAGAATCTCTGATGAGAGTTTCGACGTAATTTGTATAAACAACCTTCTTAGCTCGAACCTTGTATGTTCAGAGCTTATTTAGTTTATGGGATGCTTAGTCTATCCTCTATCTTCACAGGAATGGGAAGGGTTAAATTGGTTATTGGGTTACGATTCTAAGACTGCTGGTGGACTAGAGTTCCTGCACAAGTAAGAATTTCTGTCATTGCTTACTGTTGGATTATTATGTATATCAGAAAATTTTCTTCAATATTCTAAGTCCCAAACCCTAAGCTTTGATGCATCACAGATATAGAGATTTCAAGAGATCACTTGGGCATGTTTACGATGGAAAAACTAATGATGCTGCTTGGCAAGCTGTGGAATCGCTTATATCGGTATATATATTTTATCATCTTTTTTATAATTTATTGGGCCTGCTAGTCTGCTACTTGTTTGAAAAACCTGACAATTACTCGTAACAAAGGCATTTTCTTAGATATCAGGTTACAGCTAAATATTAATAGAAAACTGTGTGCAGCCATAGTTAGAAATCTCCTGGGTTTAACAAGCTATTGATTTCTATCATTTATTTATGGTTATCATCATCAAAAGATCATAACGAGAGCAAGATTGTTATGTGATTGTTTTTTTTCATTATAGCGTATAAAGGACCCTTCTATGTCTCAATGCTTTTGGTTGCCTCTTCTTTATGATTCGTAAGCTCCTTTTACAATGATGATGTTTGCAGTATTGAATTTTCATCATATCTGCTAATACTTGGCTTAACTGACTGGTGGCATTGTTTTTTTTTTTTTTTTAAAAAAAATGTCCACAGTTGAAGCAGGTTAATTGGAAGGATGGTCCTTTTTTGAATTTGTCTGAGATAAATCTTCTGATAAATAAACTGTCAATGGCAAGGCTTCAGCCAGACTTCATTGAAACAGAATTGCCACCCCAGGCTCTAAACTCAGTTAGACTATCCTTTGCCACGAATCTTGGTTGTGCTATCCTGGAGGAATAATTAGCCCTCTGTTTCTCAAGTCGGTATGCAACCTCTGTGCCTGGAGAATATCCGTTTCCTCCACCGATCCAACCCCCTTTTCAAATCTTGGCGGATTTTTTTCCCAAGTTAAAATTAGTAAAAATATTTCAAAATTTCTGGATTTTTCCTTGTTTTTTCGCGTTTCTGTTGAGGCATGAGTTTAAAAGATCTCAATCTCATTAGATTTTTCTTCATTCTCCTCTTCTATCAAGAAACCCTTTCCAGTGGCACTTCCATCCTTCCTTCAAAATTCTTTCTTGTGTATGAAGAAAGATATAGCGAAGCTTTTAGGGTTTTGGACAGGCTTTAGGTCGTAGCTGTGGTCAGTGGTGATTCGAAGTTTTATTCATTGAGTTTGAGGCGGCAGTGGCTTCCGTCGTGGTAGAGAGGTCGAGGAGAGACGGCGAATCTCAGATCAACTTTGCTTTCCTGGCTTCAACAACTTTGGTAACCGCCATTTTGAGTCTGTAAGTTTTTCTTTTTAAAATATTTGGTTTTTTTTTTTCCCCTAGAAAATGCTTTCTGAGTTGGGCTTTATTCAGAATCCAGTGTTTTTCCAACTTTCGTCTACTTACCGTGGAAATTTCAATATTTATATTGAGGTCACCGCGTTTTTCAATTACTTTTTTTTTTTAATTGAAGCATGCTTTATGATCACTTTGCTTTGAGTCTGTTCCTTGCTTGGAGTCTTTTAATTACAAAGTTTGTAGGAAAATATTCTATGCAATTGTTTTGTGGCAATGTTCTCTGTCAATCTTCCATTGAATAGCTATTAGATATTTTGTTTGAACCATGATATGCTTCTTACTTTAGAAACCACTGAAATTGAGCTGTTGAGACTGGAGTCTTAGTAGTATTAGGACTCTGTAGGATGATTTCAGCTGTACTGATTGCACAGTAAGCTGACCGAAAGCCCTTTTTTTCCTGCAAATATGCCGTTGTCCATTGCACTCATCATCCACCTGCTTGTATCTGAACCATGGTTGTTGAGTCTGTCATTGCTGTTTCGGCGTTGGCACACCTCCAAATTAGAAGCTTGGACCAAGATGGCACAAATTTTTGGTAATCTCACTGAATTTGTTAATGCTCTTAATTTGGCTCTAATTGTCCGGTTTGAAATAGGATAATTCTTTCTCAGTTGTGGAACAAAAACATGTTATTATGTGCTGGCGAGGATTGCTATGGTGAGAAAGTATGTTGGTCTGACAGACTCGTATCTATCATTGTGAAGTTTTGATACTAGTTTAATTTCATGACTTGTAGAGATCCTTAATTTAAGCTTTAGTTTATTTTTTTCTGGAAAATACATTCCTCAATGGACTCATAATGTTATAGAAAGAACAGCTTCATGTACTCTATATTATATTTGTTATTATTTATCTTTCCATTGGTGATGTAAAGTTTTCATAAACAATTATCCGAATCTTTTATATTCTGGAGGGATTAGCACATGGGTCAGTTTGTTATATGCTCCGAAATCAGCATCTTGGTGTCGCACAATCTAGATATTTATTTGTCGCAATAATACATGTACCTCTTACTTGAAGAGATGGGATGCAATGAAGAAATTTTTTCAATGTTATTTTTATGGAACAGTTTCATACATGTGATTTTTGCAATATCTTTATCTATATTTTATATACATCTGTATGCCCAGGATGAAGAAAAGGTTCTTTCTTATTTTACCTTGCTTTGGAGGAGGAGCAATGAGTTCAAGCACAGAATATAGCTAGCTCATGATAAAGATTTATTGAGGAGGTAAATAGGCCTGACATGCTAACATGGTTTGTACTTTTCCAATTCTTGCTGGTTATCTTTTTCATTTAATATCCATGCCTCCCCATAAGTCTTCTGCTGCAGATTCAAATCTTTCCCAGGTAATTTTCTTCTATCAATATCTTGTTGTCATTCCTTGATGGGGTCAGCATGTTGCCTTCCACTGTATATTACTTGTGCTTTAGCTACAACAACTTGCTTCTTCATTGGTAATGATATATATTGATCAATATATTTGTCATTTAATGTGCTGCAGGTTGTGCTGAGCATGTTGAAGAAGTAATTACTCAAATACACTTGAGTTAGACTGGGTTGTGAGCAGAGCATTGCTACTTTCTGCTAATTGGTTATGGTTGTTGTTTCCCACCCGTATTCACACGTGACACTAAACTGAAGTAAATTTATGTTTTTGTTTAATTATGGTATCTAATCTGTTTTTCGAAAGCATTCATTTCACTTGCAAATTTTTTTGGTATAATAAAGCTTGCAATTATATTGATCAATGGGCTATTCTCATTTATTTTGCAGGTTGTGCTGAGTATGTAGGGTCCAGCAGCAAGAAAAGTAATTAATTGGCTTTGTATATTTATGTTTCTTTAGTTTAACAGGTGTAATCTTAAAATCTAAACTGATAATTAACAAGCTATGTATCGATGAATTTTTTCTAAATAAAATTTTTTTAACTATTATTAAAATTTTCATGAAAAAAGTTCAAAAACGACCATTGGCTTAGGCCTTGGGCATTTGCGAAGTTTGCTTTATCTGAAAAAACACTTTTCCAAAAACATAAAAAATCGAAATACTCCTCTAAGTTTAGCGAGGGCTTTAAAAGGTTTAACGTTTTCAAGATTTTGGGTTGGGCTGGGCTCGTGGAAATAACTTCAAAAAACTTAATGTTTTCAAAATTTGGGCTGTGTTAAGCCAACGTCAAAATTTTAATAATTTTGGATTTTAAAATTGAACCTAAAAAAAAATTATCGTAGAATTAATAATTTTGGATTTTCAAATTTTAAAGTATAATTTGGTGGTTTCCATTGTGTAACGGTTTTATTGTTTGTTGGAGCCAAAGATGCAGTCAAAGATTATACTAATTAAGTGAACGTTATGTTCAGTTCAGTTACCTACTTTAAATTGACCACCTTTCTATCCCTTAATGCAGGTATTTTTTTCCTTTTATTGCTGGCCAGCTGCCATCCTCACTCTCCTACTTTGACGCGATTCCCAAAATTTTTCCAAGTTTTCTGGAACTCCACACCCACTTCCCATTTGATTAAAAAATAAGGTTTCCTCTTTATTTTTTTGCTTCTGTTTCTCTTTTACAAGCAAGAGTCTCCTCTTCCACCCTATTTCAGGAAAAGAAGCACGAGGATGGCGAATGGGGGGGGGGGAATCTCAGAAAAAAGGGAAAAATGTGGGAGTAAAATCAGATATCCTGCCATGCTTGAGGCAATCTCTGATGCCAATGAACGTGGATCATAGCTCTGACCAACCAGCCGACAGGAAAAACAAAAGGAAGAATTTCTGGATCGTCGGGATTGAAAGAAAAATGCAAAAGGGAAGCGTGAGTGAAATATTTTCTTTTCTTTTTCTATTTTCCAAGTCTTTTTAGTTTTTTTTTGGGGGGGGGGGTAGTTTAATTAGTTTTAAATTTTCTTTTAATTCCTTTTTTATGTTTTTCTCATTTTTCATTTATTTGCATTTTTCTCGGTTTTCATTTATTTGTTTGCATATTTTCTGTTCTTTATTGTTTCTGATAATGCTTTAATTTTTGTGTCCCTTTTTTCCTTTTTTGTATACCTCTGACGGCCACCTATTCCCTTTTTACCTTGTCAATTAAACTGTTCTTTTGTTTAGGTAAATTTTATTCACGTCAAAACTATGTGTTGACAAGACTGATTCTGGTGGCCTTTCAGTTTCTTATCTTACTTGGGGTAAAGGTGATTTCATCTCAAAGCTTAAGTTGTTTTAAGTATTGCTGGTAGTAATATAATGAATATATTTACAAGTATGTGTTATGTATAATTCTCAGTTTTTCACAGCACATTTTTTTTCCTGCTGCTCTTATTTATCAAGCCTATCTTGGTCTGGCAATTCCATATCCTGTATTTGTGTGGACTTTCCTTTTTCTTTCCTTTTTTTTCCCCATCTGCTACTTATTTTCTAGGTTAAGCCGAATATGGCATCAGTTGCAAATATTAGAGCAGTTTCTTATGATGTTTGTGGCATAATACAGACTGTTAACTCAGTTTACAAGGTGATGGTAACTTTAAGAATTGATCTTTTCTCAATCTGTTACCTTTTTACACCACATCTTATTTTATGTTATCGTGTTTTGAATCCTAGGTAGCCTTTACCTATGGACCAGAGAATGTCGAGCCACAAGTTAAACAAACAGATGAAAGTGGAAATTTCTACTTTGAGGTATGCAGCCTAAATGAGGTACACTGTTTTTTTTTATGACGATGATGAGGACTGAGTTAAAGCAGGAGGTTGCTTATATGCTTTAGGTGCCACACCTACCACCTCCCCTGAACTTTTGTTTTTACTGTCTTATGCTGATATTGTGGCCAAGAGTCCCCCCTATTTGATTTTGATTTTTTGCAGGTAAATTTCTGATTTCATCAGAAATGTTTGGATTGTTTTACTCGCTTTAAAACTTGTATATTTGTTTCAATTATGTTTGCTATACTGTATCCTACATTGTTAAGGTGTTGAGATTCCATAATTTTTTCACTTGGTGTATAATTTGGGTTTAATGTTAAGTTCATTGATTAAGTAAGATTTTAAGATTTTAAGATTTTTCAAGTCGCTTTATATATGCAGATTTTATTGACCATATAATTTTTCCTTCTAGGAATTATGTTATGTCTCTCTCTTAAATCTCTACAAGGAAACTGCAATCAATTCTGGCGCCTTCTTCATGAACTCTTTGTATTTTATATTTTACAGTTTTTGTTGTATCTGATTAATTTATGAATGCTACAGATACTGTAATTTTACTCATCTTTTGAGGTCAAAAGCTCATCTTTGGAAATTGTGTTCGACGAAAGTAACTAGTGGCTGGAGCAAAGCTTCATTGATTGGATGTTAGTTCGGAGGATGTTAAAAGAATTGAATTTGTTCAAATGGCTTATTGAGTTAATGTAATCTCTACTCATGAAATAGATTCTTACATGACTCAACAATAGGCTTGCAATCGGGGACATTATTGGTAAGTACCTGAGCATATTGTTCATGAAAATGCTATTATTTACAAAATCTAATATCAGTTTTAGAATCAATCTCACCATGAGATTCCTATTGTTTAAAGCTTTTTGGTCGCACACTGGTTTAGATTTTCTTATCAAGCATTGTTTCTTCCTAACAAATTATTTGTTCTCAATCTTGTCTCATGCATGAATTTTGCATTATTATCCTGATGGAACTCATGTAAAGTATGTAGAATTGTATGTTACAGACTAACTTTTCACCCTTGTTCCAATTTTGATTTTTAAACATCTCGTGATATTAATGTCTAAATATCATAGGATAAGTGGTTCATTCATTGGTGTTACACTCTAAAGATTTAATAGAATTCTTGATTAATTGTTTCTTTTCACCAACGCACGTGCATATCGTAATACTACAGAGGTTTATATGTTTTCCGTACTCTTGAAATTCATGTTATTGTTTTGGCGGGGAAACCCCAACTTGAGAGTTCATATTTATTTATATTCTGATGATGTCATTGATTTAGATTCTCTCCGGTTTTGGTAATGCCCCCGGACATAGAAAAGCTCTATCTCAGGCTGTCTGTGATGCTGATGGGATGTTCAGATTCAAATCAATACCCTGGTAAAGCAATCTAAAAGTTTATTTCGTCAGTACTCAATCATATCTCCATGGTTGCGCATCTTTCACTGATTTACATTTATAAACCAATTTAAGGCTGATTACTTAATCAGCTGAATAGTGGGATATTACTTGCAAATACATGTGCCATTAAAATGCTATTTATTGCAAATTCTGGTATCAACTTTAGAATTGGTCTGTGTTCTTGCCATGGCTTGCATAAGGAATTTGATCTTAGGTTATTTCAATGGGTTGTGGCTGTTTTCCTCTTCATTTTAGATGTTTTTAGTGTTTGTTAACAAAGCTTTTGGTTATTAAGGTACGTTATCATTTATTCTTGCCATGGGATTTCTATCGTTTTGCACTCTTTTTCGTCACACACTGGATTAGATTTTCTTATCGACCATTGTTTCTTCCTAATAAATTATTTTTCTAAATATTTTTCAATGAATGGTATTTGAGTCCAGCTGAATAGAGCTGGTAACTTATGAACAAGAGAATAACAGAACTTATGTTGCCATGAATTGGTATAAAAATTTTAATTATTGACAAAATCAAAGATTTTGCTCCCATAATTTGCACCCCAGCTGTGGGACTAGTAAGCCAAAATTACTCTAGGTTCTTTAAACGCCCTCATGGAATGTGTTTCAGTGCGAAAGATAAAGGAGAGATGATGTCTGTGATATATAATTGTCCAGCTCAGTTGGTAAGTTTGTGGATTTTTGAGTATCGAGATTGTGTCATATGCCTTTTGTTCCTTTGCCCTGTAGAAAAGTAGGTTATCAATCATTGCTTGTTGCAGTTGTAATATTATGTTCAATTTCCCCCTGTTTCAAAGGTTGATATGATGGTACAAAGTTGTGGCAGTCGTATTCTTGGCCTTGGTGACTTGGAGTTCAGGGGATTAGGATACCAATTGGAAATTTGATTTGCATGTAGCTGATTGCTGGTATCAACCCATAAAGAGTTTGGACTAATCCTACTTCTCTTTCTTCCTCCTTGTGTGTATTTTTGCATGCATGTGCATGTCTGCTGTTTTTAACTTGGTATACATACTTATGGGTTCTTAATGCCATTGAGGTGGATTGTGGAATGTGTATCAACTATTTGACGACCATTTTCATATCTGATTGTCGACTCTATTTGACATATTTAACCATAGGTTATAGTTCTCCCTTACATGCATGTGAATTTCTATTTGTTGCTAAGCGGACAGCACTTATACATATGTGGTTCATATCTTGCTTTCAATGGTTGTTCCATTTTATTATTGTATTTTACATTTTCAATCTCCAACTTTTTCTTGCTATTGTTCTTTTCTCCTTTACATGATCAGGGCAACATTCAGTGTCTTTAGTTCAGTGGTTTGCATGGCGAACTGTGGGGCTTCTGTTTCTGTTAACCTTGTGAGAGTAGGTGGAAAGCATAAGGAAAAGGGAGTACAGTGATTTTGACTGATGAATTAAGCCACTAGCTAATCTTTATTTCCTGATTCTTTGCCAGGAAGTACAGGCTTTAGGTTCATTGCCTTGTTCCTGAACTCTTTGTGTTGATATTTTAAAACATTTTTGTATGTGGTTTAATTTTATGAATGGTGCTGATACTGTAATTATTCATCATTTTTTAAGGCCAAATGCTGATCTCTAGAAGTTCTGTTTGAGAGAAATAACTGGTTTTCGGAGATGGTGGTGCTGGGGATGTCAAAGGAATTGAATTTATTCAAAAGGCTTACTGGGATAATATTCATCTGGGTTATCATTTGCGAGGATTTCTTCCTGACAGACACATCAGCTTCTTCAAAGCGAAAGCCTCAAGTTTTTACAAAAATCGTCTGCATTTACATTTACATTTGCATTTCATAGGGTACTCAGATTTGATCCCATTCTGATTTGTTTGTGGTTGATTTGTCACTTGCCAGGTTGGGAACAAGCAAGGATCAAGGGAAGGGCCATAAATGAGCATTTCAACTGGCCCTGTTGATGTGACTATGGTAATAGGATTCATTTCTTATTTATTGGAAAAATCATCTCAGCTAGTGAGGTCAATTCAGATGGTCTAAAATAGTCAGTCAGTCTGTCATCCGACTTTAGATGGTAAGATCCACTCTCCCTTTAGGCTTTCACAAATTTGAGTTGGAGATTATTGAAGTTGAGCTAAGACAAGAATGCCCAATTTCATGTGGAGGCAGATCATCACAAACACTTTTTTCTTATCTTTTGCTACTTTTCTTATGATTTTTCTTTTTTTTTTTTTTTTTCCCCCTTATCAACTTCAATTTTTTTTTTCACATTTTACTATTTTTAATGTATTATCACTTTTCTTATATTTTAGCATATTTTGTTATGTATTACCATATTTTTCTTATAAATTACAATTTTTCTCAGGAATTCTAACATTTTTTATCCAACTTTTTCTTTTGTATGATGAATATTTCTTATCTTTTACCACCTTTTTTGTATGCTAGTTTTTCTTATAAATTTTAAGTTTTCAGCTCATTTCTTAGTAGTTTTTCTTATGCATTACCATTTTTATTATCTTGACCACAATCCTATGAAGTTACTTTTTCTTATGTTTTCCACCACTTATGAATTATCATATTTTCTTATCTTTTGAGTCTTTTGTCTTTTACAAATTTTCTTATGTTTCTTGTATTTTGAACTTTTTTATATTTAGATGAGATTTTAGTTGAAGGGTTTTGATTTTTTTTTTCGGGTGTTTGTGCATTATTGGGATTGATTGAAGGTCAAGCATTTATCATACAATGATAGAAAAACCATTTTTTTCTTTTTAATTTTTGCTGTGTTGTCTTAGATCTAGTCATTTTTAAATCATTTTCTTTTTGTGGAATTAAGTTCAGTAAATTACATATATATTTTTTCATTATGAACGATATAGTGAAGGGCTGGAATTTGTGCCAACAGCTCAGAACTGGCTACAACCTTGAAAAGAATTATCGTGGAGGGCCTTGAAAATTGATCCTTTGCTTGAAATTTATTTAGTTGCCAAGTCCTATACCTTTTATAAAACTATGGGTTAAGGTTTCATCATCAAATCTTGGCCTGTTTTTTGTTATGATGGGTGATTGTTCTTTGATTTTTGATACAGTGTAGACTCCATAAATATCTGGATGTAGAGGATTGTGCTCCAAATTTATGTTTTATCCTGTTGTCTTTTGTGAAAGTGTCAAAGAGGGCATTTGGCATAATTTTAAAAGGGTTTAGCTGTTTTATTTTATTTTTCTCTATTTTTTTTCTTTATTACTTTTCTTTAAAATGGCATAATTAAAGTTATTGACTTGCTTATGTTGAGATGTTTATGCCAGGGGACATAGTCATTTAAGGAAAGCAAGAATTTTAATTATAAAGGGAAAAGCAGTAAGGGCGACTATGTTAATTTATTGCAAGCTGCAAGGGAGTTTTGCTATGAGTTTCTGATTGATTCAAGGTATGAATTGACTATGCTCTATTTATTTGCATTTTTGGCTTCCTTGATGCTTAGATTGGATATAAAGGTCTCTCATGTCTCAGGTTGGAGTGCAAGTTTGCTTTCTTATTTCACAGCAAAAGCTTGAAAATGCTGGTAGTTGGAACATTTTTGTTTTTCTGTGTTTGACTCATCACTCGCTCTGTTGCTTATGCCTAACTGCTTGAGACGGTTTCAAAACTTTCTATGCAGCCACTAATATTTCTTGGTTTTCTATTGTTTAAATGCTATGACATGCTTGTATGTCAGTTAATTATTGCTTTTTTTTATCTATATATTTGAGTCTGTCGGGAATGGAATGCTGACAGCTGAAGTTCTGATTCTACATGCTGCTAATTGACTACACGACTGTTAACCACTTGATCGATTATGTTTCTTGTGATCAAATGTTGTCCACTAAAGCATATTTACATGCATCTACGTAAAATATTATAATTCTCTTTGCATTTGTGATATATACATATATATATATATATATAACTTGCAACAGCCTCTATTAAGTTGCAAGATATTTACATTTTTCTGTGTTTATATACATATGTTTTTAGGTTAAGATGTATCTACAATTAAATAGGAATCTGGTACAATAGTATCAGCTTTATAGTGTAACTTTTTGTATTAAGCACTTGCTTGTTTTCCCCTTCTCTTGGTTTATATTTCTGAACAAGATTTTAGGCGGTGATCTGTCCAATGTTCAGTCTTCAAAGTTTCACCGAATTGTTGTACTCTGCCATCAGGCTCCTGTACGCCTTCAAAATACTGAATTTTTGTTATTATTCTGGTCTTTTCTTCGTGCTTGCATAAGTTTAGATCTAGCCCTAGTTGTAATTATTTGTTTCATTTGTTCATATTGGGCATGGTGTAAAAGTTTGATTGTGTCACACTTGGTCAATTGTTTGCTATCCTTTGAAGAATATGTTGTCTAGTAACTCCAAGAAACTGATCCCTTGTTTGAAACACTGATATTTTTTTCTCTGGTTAGTTGATTTTTGATAAGTATTTTCGTATTTGAACTGAGCTTATTTACTATTTAGTTCACAATTAATTTAATACTATTACAAATTCTACAAGAAATTTGATTATTTCTTTTTCCCCGTAAGTGATTTTTTTCTAATTTTATGATTTATTATAAACATCTGAATTAACGACCGCCTTAAGCTATTTTTTTCTTCTAATTGTTTTCTATTTGAATAAGCTATTTTTTTCTTCTAATTGTTTTCTATTTGAATCTATATGAAATCTCTCTAAATCAATTGGGCATATAGTTAGGCAATTTGATTCCCACTCCCATTGTAGATTTTAATTGTTTTTTATTCGAATCTTTATGAAATCTCTCTAAATCAATTTAGCATGCAGTTAAGCAATTAGATTCTCAGTTCCACTGCAGATTTTAATTTACTTGTGAAATTTGAACTTAGCTACCTATTGATTTGTTAGGGAGTTTCTTTGTAATTTCCATTTATTTCCTTTGCGAGTTTCTTCCGAGGGATTAAATTATTTTTTTATTGCCTGTCCTCTACCGCTTTTTGTCTAATGTCTTGGCCGGTGGATCTTGATTTTTTTTTTTCCTTTTTGTATTACTACACTGGTTTCCATATTGCTTTCTGCCACTAATGAATGCTTTGCTTTGCCAACTTTCAAAGCACTTTCTGAAAGTCATTGGGCTTCATATTTTCATCAAGCTTCACTTGGGATTCATCTTAATTAATGATTCTTTTGTAATACTTATCAGAGATCTAGTGCTCAACGGCTTGCAGATTCCAAGGTAGTTTTGACGCTTACCATCTTGCCCGTTCTTCGGTTGCATTTTCATGGAAGCTATATCCTAAGTTTGACGCTGTTGTGATTTTTGTCTCAAGTGAAGTGCTTGTTGTTCCAAAAGTGTGTTAAAGTGTCAAGCTATTTGACATAAATATGTATAGTTGAATTGCCTCCTATTCCTTTCTGTTCTCAGGAATGATCTCAAGCACAGGGAACCATTTTAAATTTGGTGCAGACAGCTTGTTCATGTTTAAATATGATATTTGCAATATTAATTTTTCACTGTCGAATTCCTGTTTGGTTAAGAGTAGGTGCAAATTTGTGGAGTCCTACCTAATCTATATGTTTTTGCTTTTTCTGGCTTTTGTAGTTATGTATCTGTGCTGTTTTACTTTTTTTTTTTTTTTTCAAAAGTGGGATTGTTGGTTTTTATCTAATGCTGCAGATCTTCAATATAGCACCTGCTGTTTCATATTTTGAGATAGGAATTGTTGGTTTTTCATCATCAAGACTTGCATGTGATTGGGTCATCTTGCCTGCATACAGGGACATCCACCCTGTTAAGGTTTTTGCTGCTACAAGTGCAAAATTAAGAATATTTTGTAGCTTTATAGTTGATTTTCTTCATTTTATTTAACTGCGGTCTTGTTCCTGAATCTGTTAATGATCTTGAACAATTGCTGAAGTTTCAGATGCTGCTGCTCCTGACGGTGATATTGCAAGAGCTTCTCAGGAATTGAATGAGCGGATGAATTCGAATATGAAGTGGCAATGTTTGTGAGTTCCACTGTGGTCGATGCTGTAGGTCCGGCATTTAAAGTGATATTGGAAGAGAATTGCATAACATCTTCAGGATGTCCTTTAGAAGATGCAAAAAAGTACTCAGCCGTTGCGGTGGATGATTAGATAGAAGGCAGGTAATCCTATTTGTCTTCATATTAACTTTTAAAGAAGATATGATTTTGTAGGAAATACATGCACTCATGCTTGCATGGAGTTTGGGGAGTCAAAGCGGTTGCAATTGCTGTCTCTATTGCTTTTGCTTTGGCAAGCATTGTAAGTTGCATGTATTTTTATGTCAACTAATTTCCCCTAATTGATTTTTTAATTATATAAATAGTTTTCTACCTGTGTTTTTAGCCCCCTTCCACAATTTTTTATTCAGGTTTGGAGGAAGACAAATTGCTTAGCATCAGGGCTCATCCTTGGGTTAAGCCATCTGGTTTTACATTTTCTTTTTTGTACTGAAATTTTGTAATCTTTTTCCTGTAATTTTTTTTTTTCAGTTGTCCAATATATTACCTTCCACTGCTTTTTAGCTTTGTGCTGTAGCTACGTTAATTTGCTTATTTTTTAATAATCGTATATGTTTGAGCAATGATTATTCTCGTTTAATTTGCAGGTAGTGCCGAGTACATGGGGTTCAACTGCAAGACAACTAATTTGCTTTGTATATTTATTATGTTTGTTTAATTAGTAAGTTGTAATCTTAAAATCCAAACCCATACTTTACTTTTTTGGGGTGAGAAGGTGATGAAAATCTTCAAAATACCAAACTAATAATTTATAAGTTGTAGATTTGTGAACTCTTTTTTTTCCTAAACAATTTGTAAGTGTTAGTAGTTTTTTTTTTTTTTTTTAAGGTAAAAAGCTTTAAATATCGTGAAATTTTATTTTGTACCTATGACTTTAATTTGGCTTTTTAGTAATTTTTCAATTGAGAGTATATCACCTAATTCAATGACATTAAACTCAGTCATATTTATTTATATCTACTATTATTATTATAATAGTAGATGTTGGTGAGAAAGAGAAACCTGGATACTGGTGAGTCTAGTATTTCTTTCTTTCTTTCTTTTTTTTCTTTTCAATTCATTATTTTCAATTTTTTTATTCTTTTTTTATTTTTTTGGGTTTTTCGTATATTTGTTTTCATCCAAGCTTCGTTGTTTTTGATAATCTTGTGATCTTTGTCCTTTTTTTGTTTCCTTACATGTTGTCTTTCTTTACAGTTTTTTTTTTCCTTTCTTTTTCTTTTCCCCATTCAAATTCTGAGCCTGGATGCAGGAGCCAGGTCTCTAGCATTCAGTATTTTGTGTGAACAGTATTTGCTCCCATCCCTCGCCCCACCAAAAAATAATTGAAAAATACAAAACATTTAAACTAACTTGCTTTATGTTTCTGTTTGCTCTTAACAATGAGTGCTTCCTACTTGTTATTCTTACTATAGATTTTCAAGTTTTTGATTTTAGTCACAGTATCTGTTCATTGTTCATCTGAGTTTATTCTTACTACTTGTTTTGTTACTTCTTTCAACTAATAAGCAAGTTGTGTCTTGACGGGATTATGATAGCCTTTTCTTGGTGACATACCCAAATGTCTACCCGAAGCTTGTTGATTTCCAAAAAGAACTTGTTAACTTGCAGGTGTCAAATAATTATCCTTCTGTGTACTTCATGATGTTAACTTCTCTATATGGTACTTATGTAGTTTTAGAGTTTAGGCTTGCGAGTGGTTTGACTGATTTGCACTTGATTCTAGATTCATCTAAGATAATGGTATTTAATCAGTTTATTCAACGAACAGGTTACGGAGCATGACCCCAATTAGTGGGAAGTTATTTCATCAGCATTGGCAATTGGTTGGCTAGATAACATGGTATGTGCGTCTGTGGTTTCATAGCTTACAATGATGAAAGCATGATAGGTTTTTTTTTTGGGCGAAATTTTTATGATTGCGTATTGTTTAATACTTTCACTTGCAGGTTAAAATGTTGCGCTTGCTTGGGTCTTATCAACTAGATCAAATCGTCAATCATGAGGTTGGTAAGAAATTGATTGTTATGCATTGCATCTGAAAGTTGTAGCTCTATTTACTGGTAAAAGTAGCATCTTTGAGTATCATTGAACCATAAGCTTCTTTTGGTAAGACTTCGAAAACATTATACGGTTGTCAGAGGTTTATGCTGATCTTCACTCCGTTATTTAACTGTTGTGTTAAAACATGGAAAAATTACATGCTGGTTCTATCTTCGCTCCTTTCAACGAGGTGGCGGTCTCTTTTTTGCATTTTATTGTTACAAGGATTTCCATTTCCACTGTTTCCTTATGTTGGTCTATTTATGTCAACTGACGTCAGGTTATTGTTGCCGTAAGAAATTGAAATCTATGTATTTTGTCTCTTTTTCATGTACATCAACAGAGAATGGTCTTGAAGAGGCAGTTGCTGTTCTTATTGCAAAAATGCCACGCATGCGTTTGGACCAAGAAGCTGGGAAATTGGGTGAATGCTTTAAGGCGAAGCCTGATTTTGTTAAGGTATCTTAGATTCTTTACGTGGTGGTGTTCTCTCATTCTGCTTCATGATCCACTGCCTCCAAAATAAGTAATTCGAGACTTTCTTTGGCATTGGCATAGGCATGGGATAAATGGTGGGCACATATAAATAAGCTAGATTCAAGTGCATTTTGGTTTCAATGTGCTTACCAACAGACACAAGAGGGCTTTAGAAGTATGTTACAAGTAATGCTTGGTAATGCTACTAGTATCTGCACTGCGACGTGTCATTAGATAGAGCTGTTTATTTCTCATTTGCTATATATCAAGCCATTCACTGTGGTATGTACTTTTCCTTTAGTACATACCTCGTACTGTCAATACATTTTAGCTAGACTCTGAAATAATCACTTGGTTTGTTTTCTCGTGTTATGGGTTAGAAAGCATATACAGCTTGGCACAGAAAAGCATTCAATTGAAACCAATGGCATCTACACATAAGTTGATGGGAGTTATAATTGGAATTCTTGGGGAAAATACTTTGGATAAAATATTAATAAACATTTTCTGTTAAATTCTCTTTTTGATTCTTTAACCATATATTAAATTGTGCCTTTGTTATTTCTTAGGTTGTAATAGGACAATGCTTGAAAGGATTTAGTCCTTGGTGAGCTGCACTAGAATGGATGAAGTTACTCACTGTCTGTTGAAATGTTGTTGAGTATGCTTTTTAGGTAAACCTTATGCGGAAAATTTTCTCTTTAGCACCTTGAAAATTCGTTTTTGGTCCAAATCCTTGCCAAAAAAAATCCACCAAATCTCTACGGTTTTCTTCATTGTTGTTTTCCCTAAAATTTTTCCTTCTTCATTCCTGTTACCTACATTTTCTACTTTCTAGGCTTCAATATTCTACCATCACTAACATAGAAGTTCTAAACTTTTATTCGGTGGTTCTCTACCAAGATGTTCATTCCCAACAACCACCTCAGAGAATAGTCTCTCTCTGTCAATTCCCTTCTTCTTCATTTTCCTTCATTTTTTCTTTAGCCTTCTTATAATAAATTAACAATTAATAAACCTTCAATTCCTTTTTTTAATCCTAAATTTGCAGATTTATGAATAACTTGATGGGATCTTCCATTCCTGACAGTCTCTGTAGTTTTTAGCACTATCTTGGTAAGTTGTAACCCTTCAATTCTTTTCATTTCTTTAATTTATTTGATGAAAAAATTTTCCATTCGGCACTCCATCCCCTCTGAAACCTTGTGCTGGTAAATTTACTGATTTAAAGTCTCAATTTGTGTTCTTAAAGTTATATCTTGCGTACTACTTTCTTTTTTATATGTTTAATTACCCATATTGATTGATTGATTCATTTTGATTGATTACCTGTGTTTGTTGTTGATTTGTTAGTGTATATTTCATTTGTTTTTACTTATAATACTCTGGTCTTTGATTTGTTGTCTTGAAATGTGTAAATGATTTTTCGATTGAAATATTCCCCAGTGTTGGTGTTCTAATAATGAGAATTCTGGTATTCATAATGATGTGTTTGTTGACCCTTTAAGGCCATCTAGTCAGAAATTATCTACATTTCTTTGTGTTCTGATTGGGTTTGGCCATCCAAGCATGCACTTTGTACTAAATCACTTCATGAGTTAATGTTTATAATCTTGGTTATCATTGCTATGTATTGATTGTGTATAGAAAAATTGGTTATCTTTGTAGCTATATAGTTGATTTTTCTTCATTTTGTATTTATACTGCGGGCGGGCTTACTGTCGAGCCTGTTAATGATCTTTAACAAGAAGAATTTGTGATAATGTGTGTAAGTTTGCTGCTTGGTGGTGTGGTTATAATAATCATTATTGCAAGAATTGCTACTTTATCTTGTAAAATACTATTTATAAGGTTTGGCTCGTATGATTATTTTAGTTGGACTAATCTTGTAAAATACTATTCATAATTGAAAATTAGCATTTTTAAAAGGTATTTTCCTTGTCAAAAAAATTATTATTTATAATTAAAAAAAGGCAACATATACAGTTTTAAAAATATTTTTATATTAATATTTTTTATGTTTTTATAATTAAATATAAATATTATTTCTATTATTAAATTGTATTGAATTAGATCGAATTAAAAAAATCGTGTTTAAGGTTTTGGCTTCTATGATTATTTTAGTTGGATTCATTTTGTAAAATACAGCTCTAATTTATTTGTGAATAATATTATGGGTTTGGATTTGGTTTATGAAAAATATTATGGATCAAAAATTTTATGAAAAAAATTTATGATTGCCCAATTTTTTTATATATTAAAATCTGCTGAAACCTGATAATGACGATGGGAATTCTAGGGATTTCATTAGATCATTTGATCAGATTCAGTGGAATTTCAGTCTCACAGATTTGACAGTAGACCTGTCAAATTAGGGAGGTAAGTTGTGGTTCTGAGACCCACACAAAGGATCCAGTTACTATTTTCATTTAATTTGTTTGTCATTTCTCTCTCTCTATCTTTCCCTCTCTCACGCACACACATCTGAAGGCGCATACTTTTGTATTTGCTTTTCAAATTTCTGCTCTTAATAATTTGTGCATTGCTTTATTGTTGGCCTTGGAAAACCTCACTCCAGGAACCTGCATGTTTGTTATTTATCATTCTTTCTTATTGTTTTCCCTAGCGGAGCTCATTCCCATAGAATGTGGCCCTTGGAATTGTAACAGTTTTAGGAGCCCTCGGCATCTACCCCGGTTCTCCTTTTGTTCCCTCTGATTCAGAAATTTTGCTTGATTCTTCGGAGCAGGAGTATATAGGTAACGAGGGTGCATAGTCCTATTTACTTTGATGTTTACTTTGAATCATTATTATAGGATGTTGATGTTAGTAAGCTAGAAACATTGTGATATCCCTTCCATCTGTTGACAGAAGTGGGATGCTTTAACTGGCATCAAATATGATTTCGCCTGACCTTTCATCCAGTTGTTGTGGTTGAATTTATACATCCATCCGCAATTAAAATCTGTGTAGGTTCTCGTGAATTCCAGTAATAAGTGGGCAAAGGGCATCAATGTGACATTTTGAAATACTTAGCTTGTTGAGATTTGCAATTACGCCATTTAAGTTTACTTTGTATGTCTGGGTGTGTGTGACCATTCACCGATAGATCTAACTTTTGTTTCAGTGGAGGAAATTTTTGTTGATTCTGTCCCTGGGCAGCCATGCTTCCCGTCCAATGAAGAAAATCCTAGACCAAGGTGAGCTGTACCTTATCTTCCTAAAATTGTTAGGATAGGAGAGAGATCAATAAGAACAGCATTTGACATCTATTCAGTAGGCGTCTTGAAATGTTAACAAATTCGGACATTTCAGCATTGTAATTTTTAGGTTTGATCAATTAAGAGCAGTCCGCAAACAGGAAATACCCAAGTTCTCCTTTATTTGATTCAATAAATTTTAGCTAATTAAATGGATTTTGTACCTAACGTCAGAAATTGAAATATCATGATTCATTCACGTGTAGGAGAAGCAGTTGAAATGAGTGTTTACTTTCTTTTGATCCAAAGTCTTAAGACCTAATCTTTAATGTTAATTTTAGTTTCATTTGCTCTAAATCTTATGTAGTTTGTAGGTTTTATGTCTTATATTCACTCTTTCAACTGTCGTTGACTTTTGTCTTTTTGATATTTGGCATGGCGAAGTTTATTTATTCTGATCTTATTTTATTTTATTTTATTTTATATTTTAAAGTTTATTTTTTTTATATTTTAAAATCTGCAATATTAAGTAGTAAAATTGTATTTATGTATATTTAGTTGACCCTTTTTTTTTTCACCTTGTTCTGAATTTACCTTTGATTGATTATCTTATTATGCCTCTTTTCCTTTTGTGAAGGTTTTAAGAAATTATGAATGATGGATAAGTTTCTTCCACAGATTTTTGTTATTAAATCTTCCACAAAAGTAGTTTTTATATTGCAACAATTGTTTTGTTATTTAAGTTTTACTAATGTATTCTTAATTTTTAAATCTTATTGTAAGAGCATATTTTGTAAATTAGACTTATAGTACTTGCTGTCATAGAAATGTTATTATTTGGTATTTGTTAATTTAAATATGGTGGTGAATTTCTGTAATTTTTTATTTAATATATTCTGTCTTTTAATGCTTTTTTATATACATTTATTCATTAAAATTTTTTCAATCCTACGCATGAGATTAGAACAGATGAATTTTCAGAGTTATTTTCAATGCTATTTTAGGTCTGATTGTGTTTTATGCCTTAATTATTCAATTATAATATTTTTTATTTTAAACTAATCCTTCCATTTTAGGCTTGTGGCCCATCACAGTAAGTCGGTTTTACAAATGGCCCATGAGAATTTTTATTGTTACCACTATAAATATCCCATCAAATCTCAGTTCTCAACGGTCTTATCTTCCTTCCTTTCTTGTTTTCGCTCTCTCCTTTTTTTTCCTTCACTTTCTTTCCTTCCGTCAGTGATGGGATTCTCCCCCAAGATCTCAACAAGTCACCGTGAGGCACTCAGTGTTCTTCCAAGATCTCAACAAGCGCTGTGAAGCACTCACTGTTTCTCTCTCGACTCTTCTCTTCTTTATTTTTCCTTTCTGTTTTTTCTTCTTTAATTTATTTTTTTTTGTTCTGTAATCCCAAACCATAATCTTTTAAATCCTAATTTAACTCAGTTTACAAGGTCATGGTAACTTTAAGAAATGATCTTTTCTCAATCTGTTACCTTTTTACGGCACATCTT